>VXBA01002627.1:612-49211 GCA_013399895.1 Serilophus lunatus | reverse complement strand
TTATAGATCCATAATTTTCCTCTGTTTCTATTCCAGCTAGCTTAATTTGTGTATCTCCACATGCCAGGATTTTCCTTCTGGAAAAATTAATTTATTAGCACAGTTTACAGGTAGGATTGTTGGAGTTCCTCATTCATAGGCAAAAATAAGTTCCCAGGTTTTTCGTTCCCGTATTTACACTTGCACAGCATAGCTCAGCACGGTTTGTGGTGTGGATCAAGCCTCAGTAGGTAAGAAACCCATGGAAGAAAGCACAGTGTTTCTGGCATCTTGTGGGACCACATTCCAGTGATCACAAGAGACAGATTCTTTGTGCACACAAATTGTGTCTTTTCAACAAGAAAACCACATTACATTTCAGTTTCCAAATAAGTCTTCTTTAATAATTTTATAGCGTATTTATATTTTCCACAGTGTTGTGAGTTTGTTTTTTTTTTTTTTTTAAGCTTTGAACCTAGGCATTAAGAATAAACCTAGAAATCATATACTTTCTTTTTTTGTTTTCAGTAATGTTTTCATAGGAAAAGGGTAGAGTGTGTCCTGTTTATGCATTCAGTGCTTCGATTTTTGATACTTTGATATAGCATTTGCAAGGAGACAAATAATTTAAACAAAATCTTTTAAATTTTTTCATCATAATATTGAAAAGAAATAAAAATAATTCTTAAGAGCAATTTTAAAACTTCAAGATTTTTTTGTGCTTGTTTTAAATGTTTTCAAATGTATTGCATATTCAAAAGTTACTTAATTTTCTTTCTTTAGTTTTAGAAAGATTACAATTTTTAGAAACCTTGTATCTGTCTTTTGGGTGAAACTGAGCTCTACTGATGACAACAGCATTTTTCAACTCATATTTTTCCTGTTTATGTAGGCATTTTTATGTTTCTCCAACCATGAAAATGTATATTAGCACTGCTTCTGACACCTGGGAAGCTAGATTATGTTTTTTGACTGGTAGTGAAAGAAGATAAAAATTGTTCACAAACCTCTCCCAGAAATTGCAGTCCCCATTCTGACTACTTGTGTGTATGTACCAGGAAAGAACAGTGCTGAAGCAAAACAAAAGTTTTGGTTAAATTTATTGTATTACCATTTGCTAGAAATAAGGTTTATGTGTGATTTCCTTTACCTTTGTAGATAATTTGTCCTTACACATCATGAAACAGTCCAATAACAGGATACCTATATTCCACTGGATGTTGCAACATTCACTGAATAGGATAAAGGGTACTACTAAATGGGTTGGGATCCTCATAAATTTACATTATAAGATGCAGCATTGCTTGTGGCTAGTGAAATAAGGAACAGAGCCACAGGATTAGTGGAAAAGTGAAATGAAATAATGAACCTGCACAAGTACTGATATGAATGCTTGTGTTGAGAAAGTAACATTATGACTTTTGAATTCTAATGGACCTGTGAATTACATTTTATTGTGTGATATTTGCATAAAGAATGCGGATCTTATAGACCTGTTTTATAAACACCTCTTTTCATTTGGTTTGATGTGGGATATATAATTGACTTCTTTATAAGTGGCTGACATTTATATGCTTCTTGTACACTTTTTTATGGGGAATGGAGCAATTCAGAGAAATCCTTTTGTATTAAAGAAAATAAGTTTGACTGAGACATGCCAATCCCCCCTTTTTCTATTAGTTTTGCCGTCTAGAAACTAAAAGTACAACTTAGGATCTCTGAATTGGGCTCATCATTCTGAACTGCTGTTTTAATCCTTTATTGAACAGGTGACCAGTTTTGGTGGCCTGTCTTCATTTTTTCTAGGTTATGGACAAGTTTTCAGTGTGAGAGCAAAATGCCCTGCCTTTTCAGGTATTTTTAGAATATATCTGATAGTATCTGATAGTGAGAAGCAGACAATGTATTAAAACTGAAAATCAGTCATGAAATCTGTATATGCACTACTGCTTTATAACCAAACAGTAGGAAATGTGCTGTAGGATTTCTGGTATGTAAAGATGCCTACTGTAGTAAACACTATAATCTTTAAAGTACAAGAGCGAGCTGAAAATGACAGAAAAAAAAAAAAAGGCATCAGAACAAAATGGAATCTAAGGCAATAAATACTTATCTGGGAAGAAACAAACTTCTCCTTCTGCGGGGAGGTGGTAGCCAGGTGGATGTTAGTCTCTTCTCCCAATAATAAGTGGTAATAAGTGACAAGACAAGAGGGAATGGTCTGAACCTGCATCAGGGGAAGGTTTAGGTTGGACATTAGGAAAAATGTCTTCACTGATAATTTTGTCAAGTATTGGAATAGGCTGTCCAATGAAGTTGCTGAGTCAACATCCCTGGAGGTATTGAAGAGACATGTGATTGCGGTGCTTCGGGACATGATTTAGTGGTGGACTTGGTTGTGTTAGGTGTAGGGGTTGGATTTGACATAAATGACCCTAAGATACTATATTTCCGAGGTGTAATATACTACAAATCTGAAGTGTAACTTGAATATACTGGGATCTTGCGTTGTTTGAACGAGATGAGTTAAATCTGTGTCAGATTGTCTGATCAAGACAAACAGAAAAGCTGAAACATCTCGGAGTAATCCTCTAGTACTACATAAATAGGTTGTTTGTTTTTTTAAATCACTATTTTTTCATGGATGAATCGACTTGATTCAGAAGGCCTTTTCTAGCTTTCCTATTTTCTTCTGATACAATGAAGAATGGTCCTCCAGTGTGGTTGAGGTGGACAGGCTGAGCTGGGGAGAACCAGGAGAGATGTGGCAGAGCTTAGCAAGCAGGAGGACTAAACTAGTAGCTAGTATCTACATGTGTGTCCCCAGTAATGAGGGAGAGAACCATGTTTTTGTGATTAACTGCCTGATTTAATAGTTAATCTGTCTCAGCTCCCTCTAAGATATTGACAGGTATTTTTATTTACCTTGCAGAAGTAGTAATTAGTCTCTGTTTCAGTGATTGTTCCTGAGGTATTTACTGCAGATTGTAGTCAGGTGATGAAAAATATGGATCCTCCATTATGCTGTGATATAGGTGGATTTCTATCTATATTTGTTTTTTTTCTGTGTTTTCTATTTTGAATATATTTCTGTACTTGATATCTCATAATAAAAGTTAAAACTGGATTTTTTTGAAAGTTAGTGGAACTGCATAGTTATAGTATTTTTTTACTGTGTCACTCTGAAGTCAAAACCTTGCAATAACTAAAATTATTTCACAATTGAGCTTTATAGGGTTTAGCGTCCATTTAGAAAAGCTTTGAGTTGCAGTAAATAACTAAAGCTGGAACTGTACTTGTTTCAGGTCAGTACATGGAGACTAGCAAGCTTGTTCAGAGATTTCCTGGAAAATAATGTGCCAATTCAGAAAATAGAAATTGAATACAGTTCTTCATAGTCATGAATTGATTTTAATGTCAGTTCCAGTTTGTTGTGAGATTTTTGAGGCATTTCCCTTCAGTGATTTATTTTTTGTTGTGAACTGAAGTGCTTAGTTTTTCCTGGGTAACACTTATTCACTGCTCTTGAGATTTGTTTCCTGCTGCTTTGAAGCATGTCCTGTCTTTTGTTTTGGCTGGAAATGTTGCTCAGTTGAGTGGTGATTTTCTCTGTGAATAAAGTGAGGAGATAGACTTTCTGAAGTCTTGCATAGCTGTGGCCCAGTAGTCTGCATGAGGGCTCTTCACAAAATATTTTCGTGTAGTGGTAGGTTTTAGAGTTGATTTTACTAATTATTCTGCAGAAATTTCTTTCTAGAGTCACACTTATCCTTTTGGCTTCCAGTAAGTGCTTACCATGTGCAGAGATAAATATACTTATTCTTTTTAAATGTACCTTTACCTTCTCTGTTTAAATTGAATACAAACCCCTTTGCTCTTGCAGTTTAGTATGTAGCCATTAGCTTTTGTGTCAGAATATTATTTTCTTCCATCCGCTTCATTAAATAATTTTTGGGAACTGTCAGTTTATAGAGGTTCAATGAAGTAATTTGTTTCTCATAATTAAATAATGAACCACAACAACCAAACAAGTAAACAACCTCAGAAATGATGTCTGAAATATTTTTCCAGCAGTCCCACACCAATTCAAATGTGTATCTCAGGCAGTAAAATTAATTTATTATGTTAGGTAATCTGATCATAAATTTGATCAGTCTAACCTGGTAAATGATGGCTCTGATTTGCTGCTAAAACCACTTAACAATGATGACATGTGTTGTCATTAAGGCTTTGGTAGTCAACCACCGTTGTCAAAGAAACTACTTTTCTTTAAGCCATTGGTTTCTCTACTGGAATGATATTCCCCAGAATGGCAATACAACAAGTTGGCCTTGTCCTCCTTCTATGAGATGTATTAGAAACTTAATCTTTTTTTCAGGAAGGAAGGAAGAACATACTCAGTTCCCGTCTAAATGATTTTGTGTCGCCTGCTGCCCACGTTTAGTTAATTCTGAATACATTTCCAGAGAAGTAGCAAACATTTGATTTCAACATTGTGTGACTGCATAAACATACTCATGCCCATGAATAAATGGAATACATTGAATATCTAAGGATTCTGTGTGGGAATTAGCAGGGGAAGGGCAATTTATTTCAGACTGAGGATTCTTACTCATTATTGGAGCGCTTTGAGCATCTCTGTAATAAAAGGCTTTTTCTTCCCCTCTTCCCAGATCTCAGTTCTGCTCCAACACTCCGGAGGAGGTCATCTTCCCTGTTATGAGAAAGTACTTCTGCTGTTTCACCAGTGAATGACATTTCAGTTACATTTTTTTATTTCATGAGAACATTTAAAAGGGGCAAGATGGAGCCATGACCTTCATTCTGCAGAGCTTCTCTGGTTAGGTGTGGAAATGGGACCTGTTCTACATGAAAATAGGCATTAAAGTGCTGCCTTGCAGTCTGGCCTATGTTTGGCCATATTGCTTTGCCTCGTCCCTGGAACAAGGACAGGACCAAGCTCAATCTGGCCTTTCGCTATCTTCATTTTTTTCCACGTGCTTTGCAATAATCCTGTACATCTCTGTGTTTATTTGAAAAGCATTTCCTCTTTTTTTTGCTTTTGCAAATAAGCTTCTAAAGCTGTAGGAACTGACTGCAGCTTGCATATAGTAACTGCTTCCTATCCCATTCTATCCTCCACAATAGTAGCACTACTGAAAGATGAGCATTATTTTCAAGCGTACACAGCTGTTTTGATTGTGAATTATACTTCCAAGAAACATAATGGTATTTAAAACATGTGTTGCAAAATAGGGATGAAGCAAAACCTAGTGTATTTAAGGACTACAGTGCACCTAACTACCAAAAAATGTTAGGGCTGCATTGTAAAGCAAAAAGTATGAGCGTCTTTAGGGAGATGCTTTGAATGATACAGAAAGTGAGCAGTATCCATTGAGGACAAGATTATAGAGAAGCATTTACATTAATCAGCATGTAGTTGAAAGGAAACAACAACGATTCAAGGGTGATGAAACACCCATGAGAGCATTGATGAGATTATGCTGTGAAGGGAGATTTTTGCAGTGCTTTCAGTTTATAACTGGATTATATTGTGTGATTCAATGGTAGCTAAATAAGATCTTGTAGGAAAGCTGTGACATTCATATCTTCTTCAAAAGGACAGAGCTAATGATGAAAAAATACTATTAGAGCAGGGTGAATGTGGTTATTATTTTATTTAGTGTCATCTATGCAATGATGCAACAAATAGTAAGATTTTTAAGTCACCTGTGACAGCTTTACCCACAGTGTTTTGTGAAAATATTTGAAATGTGAACTTTCACACAGTGAGGGCACTTTGTCCCATGTTTCTGCAGGCAGTACTCTGATTGAATAGTGAATGAATTTAATGAGATTCATTGAGATATATGCTGAAGTGGAGCTGTATGTTTATTGGTTATTGACTGTTATTTATGCTTCAGTAATGTTTAAAAGTTCTCTATTGCTGCTGCTGAAAGATTATTTTAGGTTTTGATGAGATCTGAAAACCTTTCTGAAATTCTTTGCCGACTCATCCACTTTATGCCAGAATCTGTTGTTTTATGCCTCAAATCATTCATGAAATATTTTATTTTCTTCCAAAATGAAAAGTATTTTGAAGCAAATCATACATTAAAAATGGCTTACAGGCAGTCTTAAAAAGCCTTAAAGCTGATTTAAAAATTATCCTGGTGGAATAGTATTTTTCTTGTCATGTTTGTTGAGAGTAAGATAGTAACTGATATTATTCAGTAGAACTGACAAATAACAATCAATCTGTGATTTCCATTGATAGATCTTTATTATGTTCAGAGCATGAAACTTGCTCCGTTGTTGTAGCTGGAATTTAATCAGTAGAGAATATAAGTTTACTGCTTTGACAGCCTAATGATATAGAAAACTCTGAGGAAGAGTTAGTCAATAAAAGAGGTAAATACTTACTGATCATACCCTTCTTCAAAGGAAAATATTACATGTACTGTGTTTGGTAAGTTTTGATTTTAATGGTGCAATTAAATGCTAAGTAGCACAACTTGTCCATTAGTGTAGTTTGTGTAAAGTTACTTCTTTCTTTTTATTTTTTTTAATTCATGTAAATGTGAAAGTAGTTTTTCCCCCCTTTCTCCATACTCTTGGAGCTAACTTCAGCTGCATTCAGCTACATCAGAGGCATATAATTTTTTGGAATAAAATGGGCTTACTGATTTTACTGAATCCATTTAATATTTTGGTGTTTTTATATTAGATTTTCTTGGATTTCAAAGTATTTGAGGATATTTGGAAATAAAATGTCATTTTGGGAATGACAATTTTATTGCTAGAATGGAGTCAAAAAGAAATAATTAAAAAGTCCGTGAGAGGTCAATGTAATAAGAACTTGTGAATTTGCAGATGTTGTAAGTAACTGACTAATAAATATAACATTAGTGTTAGTTGTGATGGCTTGCAGAGGGTAGCAAAGTCTAGGTGAAAATGGAATTATTGTGCCTAGTGCAAAAGAGGAGAGGGGATTGTAACAGGTATCCATGTTTGAATATGTTCCTGTACTTGAGGCCCTAAGATGAGATGTTTGTTTGCAAGGGAAGTAGTTAACACCCTATATTGAAACAGTTGTTTATAATAGTAATATATCAGGGAGGACTTAAACTGACAAAGTCTGATTGTTTTGTTGATTGTAGCACTCTGTGTAATGTGTAAGTTGTACCAGTCCTGGTAAGTTCTGCATCCTGTAAGTCTTACTAGCGACCAGCTGAGAATATAGTTGCAAACACCACTCAACTGCTTGCTTTGCTGAAAGGCTAAATCAATGAACAGTATTATCAGTGCCCTTTTTATTGTCTTGTCAAGAAACATGCACATCACAAGCAGTTTTTGTGTGAAATACAAAAGATAAAAAATAGGAATTTTGTGTTAGGCATCATCTGGACTGTATGCGATTTTAGGATTCATTAACAGAGGAATTGAGATTTTACAACTTCAGAATGATGGAAATCTAATTCACAATGTAAGATAGGGCAGGAAAGAAGCCTTTGCAGTTTCAGAAGTAACATTCTTTATTGATTCTCCCTTATTGAAATTTGTTCCTACTTCAAGAATTGTACAATTTCCTGTCACAAATACTTCACTATATAGTATTAAATGTATAAACTTAATGACATATTTTATATAACATTACTTATTGTGACTTTGAGGGGTATTTAGATGTCCAGATCAAGACCTCTTCTCAGACTCACTGCGTGGTAAGTGTAGGCCTCTGCAGCAATTCAGAGCACCTAAATTAAACTAATCCTTAATAAGCCCTGAAAAACTCTCTCTGTATCTGATGCTTTTATAAAGAAGCTTACAGACTAGAATGATCTTGCTGAAGCATGATCAAACAGAGTTTGATGATGTGAATACTATTGTATGATTTCTTGCAAATATACTGCTTAACTGATGCAACATAAGCGATTATGGTTTGATACCTGAAGATAAATTAGGAATGTAAGTAGGCTAGAAACCTATCTGTTCCCCTTGTTTGTAAAGATTGTTCTGTAATAAACCCTTCCTCTTTAAAGCACACTGCACTTGCATGTATCACAACAATTCAGGATAAAGTAAATGACATTACAAGTGTTATGTGCCAGACATTTTCTGTAAAATAAGTCAACAGATACTGTATTAGAAAAGGAATAATAGCAACATGGGTAAAAAAAATAGTGAGAAACACAGAACAAAAAGGGGTGAGATTCAACCATATTTTCCCCCTATTTGGAAAGCAATGTATTCATACTTAAGCTTAGAATGTTTGAAAAGAAAAAAGCCAGTTTTTAATACAATTCAAGAACAGTGACACTAGGAACAACTGGATGTTTGAGCAAGAATAAAAGCAAGAATGGAAACCAGCAAATGTGGAAGACATACTGTTGCAGTTGGTCGAGTAACCAATAACTAACTTCACGTCAATCAAAACACACCAGGCAGTGTTTCAGCCTGTCAACCTATGAATAGGATGTCTACAGGAATCAGACAGAATAATTAAAATTTGAGAAAGATGTTACAATTTGTCTCTCCTTAAATAGTGATAATTGCAATTTGGGAAGGTGCTTAACCCTCAAATGCAAACGTATGCATTTTTCCAAGGCAGCAGTGCTAAACTAAGTCTAATTCAAAAACCACAAAACCAAACAAAAAACCTCCAAAAATACTTCTTTATGTCTGCACGAAAAATGGTATATATGCATGATAGATGCAATTTAGTTGTGCCTAAAAAGTTAATGATAGCATTGCTATTCCTACTGAGAAAAAAGTTGAACTCTAGTCTGTTTACCCATCTTGCCAATTGCTTGCTTCCTAATGATGCCAGTGACATTTCTAGTGCTAATACAGGAATAAATTAAATTTCCTGAAATATTTTGGTGACAAGAGCTCTAACTTTTTAGAACTTCATTAGCTCTGAATCTTCTTCCTATGTTTTGCATAGAGTACCTCAAGGGCAGCAGAAACCCTTGTTAGCGTATTTGCGTTGATTGCTGGAAGTATATACTGTTGTAAACAAAATGTTGAAGGACTTGCCATGTTTCCTTGTTGGTGTTTTACCTCCAGTGTGCATGATAAAGCATCTTTAGAAACACGTGACAATTTAAAATAAAATATGAATTACTTCCTCATAATGCATATCAGAAAACTGTTCCCACTGATATTTCTTAGCCCTTTGAACATATGATTAGCTCAGCAAAATCAGACTAGGCTATCTAAGCAAATTCAATCTCCTTCCTACTGGCAAAGTCCATGTATGCCAAGTCCTTTCATGTATTTGCAGTGGATAAATTTTATGTAATCCTAATCTATGAGAATAAGCTGTATGACATAGCCTCTCATACCTGCCAATTCCTATTCAATTTTGTGAGCCCAAGGGTTCTCTAATTTTCTCTAAGGTTGATAAAATTTCCATCGAGACTGCTGTGTGGGCCACCTGCCCCTTCTTTGCAAATACATTCCAGGGGAATTAGAGCACCTGACTCCTGAGGGACGTCTTTACTCTGCTTTATGGAGTTTTTAGTGAATGTCAGCAGCTGCAAATAAGGAAATAAAAACAGAGCAGCATAATCTTACTCACCTCTCTACGAAATGTGAAGAAATGTATAGGTCATATGGTCCCGATTCACTATGCAAGAAAACCTCTGACCATTTCCCAGGAGTGTAATTTCTTTGACTGTTCTATACTTACACAGGTGAAAAAAGGAAAGCAGCGATAATGTTCTCATGCCTATCCAGAGATTTGTTAATGAATAAGAAGAGAAAGTCCTTGTCTTTATGGCAGTTCAGGGCCAAGACTAGAGGAGGTTGGTGAGGTCCTGCTATTAGACTCACAAGCCTATGAGCTATATACAGGGTCATTCAGCCTGCCTGGCTTCCACCATAATGTGTTGCAGCAGTAGCTTCTATTGAAATGCGTTGTCAGCTGACCAGCTTTTTTGTTAGCTAGTAGATACTGCTATTGGACTCAAACCTGGTTTTAGACTAAGACCTTTTTATACCAAGTGTGCCTACAGGCACTTTTCTTTTAAGAAAATGTTTGGATTAATTAATTATTTGTTTTTCAATGATAATATTTCCATATGTATTTCCAAAGAAAGTACTCTTTGAAAGTCATCTCATGCTCAGTTGGACATAATTTGACTTAGCCTTAAATGTGAAACATTTTCTACTGAATTATTGATTGATAACGTCTGTTATTGAGATCTTAACAGAATAAATGTGAAAAAGTCTGTGCTCAGACTCAGAATAAGGCTGTACATGTAAAATTTTATGGTAAAATATTAATATTAAATATTGATTAAATTAGTAAAACTAAATAAAGTACTAACTAGTATATATAGTGATTATAAGTTTTCTGTAGTTACTTTTGTTTTCATTTAATACACGAGTATTGCATACGTAGATAAGTGTGATTGCAGTTGTGTGAAATGGTATCTTCTAAAAATGCTCACTTGAGTTTGTGGGTTCCCTGTGGTGGCAGTTTAAGTTTCACTTTTATGTGCATCAGTTTGGTAGGAGGACATGGGGGGAAAAAATTGTTTTGCAAAGACTTCTATTATCAGTTTTGAGTGACAAAATTGTTTTGGAGTGGGAGGGCTCAAGGAAATGAGACTGGAAGAGAAGAGCATTCTTTTTATTAAGGTACCAAGACAGTTTCCCTAAAATCCAACCAATAAACAAAAAATAGCATGCTGTGTTTCTTTAAGGGAATGTTTGTCTTACAAGCCCATGTAGATTTATTTATACTTGTGTATTCATTTTCTGGAGTTTGATGAGTAGAAGGAATATACCCCAGAAATATACTATAGAGGCTGTTACATTTTTAATTTCGTTTCCTTGTATTTATCTAGATTCATGTCCTATTGTGCCGACTAGTTTTCGATGTAAATTTCCACAAGTGAGTTGATATACATGTTCCTCTCTTTACTGACTGATTTCGAGTTAGAAAACCATTATTTCCCTGTTTTACAAGCCATTCAGAATTAAGTATTTTAAAGAATGTGACAGATTTAAATCTTGTGGTTATAATGAACATAAGCATACCTTATAGCTATGCTCTACAAGAAAATATGAGAATATTTTGATATTTCCTCTCTTTCTGAATTGGAAAATATTGCATGTAAAGCATTATTAGAGTAATGGAAATTAACATAATACTTATGTTATTTTTATTATGTGGTAGGCATCTATACTTAATGTATTTGCTTTCCTGTCTCAGAAGAACAGTATTTGCAGTGGAAGTTATAAAAATATTTCTGCAGTGTTGACGGTGTGTCAGGAATTTTTGCTCAACCCTTTGCTTAATAAACATATACTTATGCATGTAGTTCCGTTTATATAGATGCATCTATAAATGTAATTTAAATATGTATCAAAATGTGTATATACAAATAAAATTCTATAAAACTATTTAAACATAATGAACCTGTATTCCAGTCACTGAAAATATAGTAAATTGTACAGCAAGTAAGAAGTACTAGTACTTTTCAAATGACTATGGTCATTGCATTATAAGAAGCATTTTTCAAGTTCAGTTTTAGGTTGTTTCATGTTTTAGAATTGTAGATCATTCTTACAGCTATATTATATTTAGTTTTCTTTGTTCTTGGTGCTCACTTTTATATAGGAAAGCAGCTCTGTCAATTTAAATTCACTGACCATTAATCTTTATTCAATATCATTACTGAGTAACAATTTGCTTTCCCATCGGTGTTTCAAATACATGTTCAAGCTCTTTTTTACTTCTTTTGTATGCTGCACTTTACTCTCTGAAGGGCTGAAAGTATTTTAGGAACACACCGTATTGCTTCTTATTTTATTGTAATCCATTGTATGCATTTGTAATCTGAGATTAGATTCAGCAGAATAGGATATAAGGACCTACCATATTTCTGATTTATGAATGAATGTTATTTTTTGTTTGTTTTGATTGTTTGTTTGTTGGTTGTTTTGTTTTGGGTTTCTTTTTTCTTCTGGTACCTTTTAGATCTTTGGTGCACAACTGCAACCTGTAATTTGTGGGTTTGGAGGCTTTTCAGTGAAGCTTCTCACAACTCTCTTGTGGTAGCCTTGTCACTTCAGGTTTGAAGTTCCCTGCCCCTGGAGAATGACGGAAGCCTGAGAGAACTTTAGCTTGTCACCAACTGGAGAAAAGTGTTTTTATTCCCTGAATTCACTTGTACGTTTGTAACAGAGAACCCCTCTTAAAGAATCAGTCTTTGGACTTATCTCAAGTGACCTATTCAAGTAGTGTAGTTTATCCCATGTTTGTTGTTAAGTGTAGAAGAAATCTCTAGTGAAACATCGGTTGGTGGCTGTAACTCAAATTAAATTGGTAGATCAGAAGGTCTTAATTACTGTTACTAGATCTGACTTGTTAGCACTTCCATTGCTTCCAGTTAGCCTTGTTCATCTTGCATATGGTAGAGTCCTTAAAGGGACGGGCTGGTAGGATAAAGGCACACATTAAAAGAGAAAGTGTCCTTTGAACACTGATTTAATCTAGGAACACAAATACTAACATCCAATTAAAAATAATACTGTTACTGCCAGAAGAAACACAGATTACCATTAAATTTCTTCATGTGCCTGTTGTACTCTTGAGTCCCTTTGAATACTAATTTGCAGTTATTTGGTGAAGGGTTGTCTTTACCTGCTCAGAATACTTGCAAGATTCTTGGCCATAACCATGGTGGATATCATAAGACACCATGATGGAACTCATAGAGTTAAATTGATAGATCTACATATTTTGTTAATCTTCTGTTTCAGATTCAAATCTGCTCAGTCAATTTTCACTAGGCATGCTCAGAGCTGTAACAGAGACATCAGTTTCTGTTTTCTCCCATACTAATATTAAATAAATATTTGCAAAGTCACTCCTACATTAGTAAACTTCTTGTATGAGCTCCCTTCTGCTCTTTTGGCAGCGTTACAGCAGCTATTCATCACTCTGTTTAGGATTTCCATTTTTATTCTACTGACATGTATTAACATTGTGTTATGATATCCAGCAATTTTAAGTGTTGACAGTGTTTCTAAATTTATATGTTCCTGTTTTCTTTGAGATATCTGGACTGTTGAAGGAGCACCACATTGTATGCAGTTATTGCCTAGCAGGTAGACAGGGTGAAGATTTAATTTGTAGAGCTATCCATTAAATTTACATAATTGGATGATTTGTTTGATTTACTACTAACAGAGAATGCATTCATAAATAAATAATACGAAAGTGAACAATATTTAATAATGATTAAGAAAATTGAGAACAATACTATTTTAATTGATACTATTCATATTCATGTCATAATTTAAATATTCATATTAAAATGATGCCTTCATTTTAGTGTATTAGTACTTTTATTGATTCAGTAGCCTCAGTGCTTGTGGTATATATGGTATGTGGACTGACTTTATATCACAGCCAGCTGTACTTTTGGTGACTGAATTTGGTCAAATACTTTCAGGTGTAAATGCTTTCAATGAAAATGTAATTTTAAGAAGTGTGATAATTTACATATTATTTCAGGAAAACTGCTTTTGCAATCCCTAGAATCTGTGAGAAGATTCTTATATTCTGTAAGACCAAAAAGCAATAGAGGTTTACAGTATCACTTGAGTATAGTAATGTATGTAATATATAAGATTATAGATTTTTTTGGTAGAAATTACATGTTCTGTAAATGGAAGCAGCTTCAAAATTATTTTTTCTGAGGGTTTTTTCTGCTTTGTCTCTGAAATTTGTTTTTTGTTTTTAATACCAGCTCTACTCAACAACTCTTTAACCCTTGTTCTAACTTCACTGTTCTATGTATTCCCAAGATGTGCACCACACAGTGACATCGAAGGAAGTGATAAATGTACATGGTTAATTTATTTGAAGACAAGTTGTATGTATCTTATATGTGTTTTGTAAAGTCCTGGTAACATGGCTGTAGTGAATGGCACATGCTTATACATTCTACTGCAATGTAAATAAAAATAGGTAAGAATTATGATTTTGTTGTCACTGATTCTTTTATTCCTTTAGTATTAGTCAGATGGATTAATGCCCAGCAGTCACTCTTTTGGGAGTTTGGAGATGTGTTTTCTGCAAGTCATCTCAAAAAAAGATCAGAATTTACAAATTTACAAAAATCAAAAATATTTTTTTCTTGAAAGATAAATGAAGCAAATAATAGGTTAGTGTGTAAAAAGAAATAGAGAGCCTCAGAACCCCAATTTTTAGAGTACCTCAGGTATCAGAAATTGCAGGAATTTTAAACTGTTGTGGAAAAAATGATCTAACTCATGTACAGAACTCTCATACTGGTTTCTGTTGAAGCTTCAGGAAACTCAGCAACTCAAAAGCTAACATACAGCAAGTGTGTTGTTGCTTAAGTAGTATCAGCACATCAACAATCAATTACAAAAAAGGCAAAGGTGCATGAGTACTTTATAAGTTGCTGTATAATGTTTTCTGAGCATGAGTTTGTTTCATGAGTAGTGATTCTGCTGATGGAACAGAACAGCATTATCACAGAATGAATACTTTTAGGTATTAATTATTAGCCTCTTACACATATTGTGCTACAATATGCTGTTGTAAAAACAGTCTTAATTTGCGATGCTATAGTGGATCGAATTGTTGCCATATTCTTTTGGTTGAACTGAATGATTAAATGCCTGTTTTTAATCTCAGAAATAACTCCAGGGTTTTCATAAACAAGATGTCACTTTGAGCAGATTTAAATCCTGTTGTGTTCTGCAGCATTTCAAAGGAAACTTATGCTCCTTCCAGCCCAGCAGTAGACTGGGTAGTAATCTTTTCAGTAGTAGATTTCAAGAGTGGAAGATAATGTATAACACTAAAGGCCATTTATTTAAAAATAAGCAAGGGAGATTCTACTATTTCTTATGCAGATTAGTTGAAGTGAAAGCAAGGTGCAAAGCTATATGAGAGTTTTGATCTGTTAAAAAGCCAACTATGAAAACTATTAAAAACAACCCTGAAATTTTATATCATTATTGTAATAATATCAAATTTATATTAAGAAATAATTCTAAAGATTAGTGGAGATTCAGTGAGTTGAACCTACAATAGGCAATAATCTTTCTAGACATAAACACCCTACATAATGTACTAATTTGTGCTAACAAGAAGTTCTGTACAGAAATATACTACCTGTATTGCATGAATTAGATCTGCTATGAAAATCATCTTCATTGAGTGTTAGTAGAGGAGGTAGTCAAAGAGCTTTAAGAACAACATCACAAGGTAGAGAGGAGTCTGTCTGTGATAAAGATACCACCAAAAGTCATCTAACTGAGGCTAGATTTTTACCAATAGTTTCTTTTTTCATGGATCATATAGGACATCTTTACAGATAGCTTTTTATCCCTGTGGACTTGTTTGAGGGGAAAAAACCCTAACATGTCTTTGTTATAAGGAAAAAATTCTTTTTAAGGTAGCTCTGGAACTTATTAAAAGCAAATATTTATGCATACTTCTCAAAGAGAAACAATAGTAAAAAATAAAAGCACACAGATCTTGAAAACAACAATAAAAAATTTTAGAGATTATTTTATAAATATGGAAAGGATTATTGAACCATAATTGCCACTGATGAATTTGTGGACTGTGTACAGCCAGTGTAGATGCACTCTGGAGAAAACCAGCCTGATAGACACACGTTAATGTACTAATCAGTTAATGTTGGTAAGAGTAAGTGATAATTAGAAAACTTGGAAAATGACTTTTCACTACCAGAATTTTGTCTGTCAACTCTGAAATGCCAGGTCTTGCACCTGAGTCACAACAACCACAGGCAACGCCACAAGATTGGGAAAGAGTGACTGGAAAGCTGCCTGGCAGAAAAGGACCTGGAGGTGCTGGGTGACAGCAGCTGAACATGAGCCAGCAGTGTGTCCAGGTGGTCAAGAAGGCCAGTGGCACCATAGCTTTTATTCCAAATATTGTGGTCAGAAAGACCAAGGTAGTGATCATCCCATTGTACTCAGCACTGATGAGGCCATACCTCAAATCCAGCATTCGCTTCTGGATCCCACAGTCCCAGAAAGACATTGAGGTGCCGAGGCATATCCAGAGAAAGGCACTGTAGTTGGTGATGGGTCTAGAGCACAAATCTGATGAGAAACAGCTGAGGGAGCTGGGGTTGTTTAGCCTGGAGAAAAGAAGGATAGAGGTGCCCTTACTGCTCTATGACTACCTGAAAAGAGGTTGTATGAGGTGGAGGTTGGTCTTCCAAGTAACAAGTGACAGGACGAGATGAAATAGTTTCAGGTTGCACTAGAAGGGTTCAGACACTAGGAAAACTTTCTTCATCCAAAGGGTTTTTAAGCATTGGAAGGGTCGGCCAAGGAAAATGGTGGAATCACTATCCTTGTGTGCAGAAGGCGTGTGGATACGGAACTTTGGAGATAGGGTGTAGTGGTGAACACAATGGTGTTAGATTAATGGTTGGACTCTATGATATCAAAGGTCTTTTCCAACCTTAAAGGTTCTATGATTCTATTTGTCTCTGGGTTTCTCAGAGCTAAGTGTTTATTCTTTCATGAGAGATGTAATAAGTAAGACAACCCCAGGAACAGGAGCTCTGGCAAACACCTCTTATTTCAGATAGGAAAATATTGTCTCTGTTGTGTTTGATTTCTTTAACTCTATGAGTTTTATTGACGTGTATTAGGAAAAAACATAACTAGAAGTATAGTAGAATGTATTAAAGAATAATTTAAAGGTGCTATTGAATAGGGAAGGAAGAGTGAAAACCTTGATGAAGATTTTTTCTAATTTATCCATTACTGAGATGTTGTCTTAAAAAAAAAACCAAACAAAAAAACCCACAAAACAAATATATTTGAAATGTTGTTACTTGCATTGAACTTTTTGGTATATATATCAAAGTAGCTACTATACATCTACCAAGGTATTGCAGCAATATTTGTTAAAACCTTATAGTTTTTCCTGTCTGTAAATTTAGCTGTTCATCTGTGAGATACTGGATTTGAATTTCACTTGATTATATAATTATTTCTTTACTCTTTTAATCTCTCTTTTCCTCTTTACTATTTCTTGATCTATTTTGGGTAACTTAAAACCAATGGATTACTGATTGTTTTGTGCTGGGTGCTTTTGGGTGACGCTTAAGCTGTATCTTTGTGCTGGGTACTTTTGTGGAACATTTTTTCCTTGATTATCTGTTTTCCTTGAGGCCTTTTGCCAAAACATTTATTTTCTCACTAAATTAAATCCCTTGGAAAAGCATGTTACCATTTTCTCTTTACGTGACACTTTGAGATAATGAATTAAAGGCTTTGCAGAAGTTCTGTTAAGTGAACTTAGAAGGGAGAAGTGATCCTTTGAAGCCCCATATGTATTTTTAAAATGAATACTTCCACTTGAACTTGTGGCTCCCAGGCTGGGATGTAACATCATCTGGTACCAAATAAAAAATTACTTTTGAGACATGCATGCAACACAATAACCATCCAAGTTTGAGAGGCTATGAAGCCCACATCAGATACACTTGCATATTTTGGAAGGATATATAGTTTCTCTCAACAAAGCTTGAAAATATGTATAAATTTTTCTCTTAAAAATGTAAATAACATTCATTTCTGGGTGACACACTTATATATTCAATTCTGTTTGATCTTTTAAAGTAGTTTTTATTTTCCTGTGTATTTTCTGCTGTGGTAATTATCAGCTAATTCATTTGCTCAACTGTGAATTTCTCTCATGGTTTGTTTTCACCCAGGTCTGCCTTAGACATCTCACTAATACATGCATTAATAAAAAAAAAATAGAAAAATTTCTGAGTTTCAGGTGTAAACAGCACATAAAAGCCTTTCCAATTGCTTTGCAAACAGATTCAGTTTCTGTAAATGTGTTTACCAACCTGTACTGAAGTACATTGCGAAGAACTGCCTATAATGAGTTATTATAACTGGAATACTGCTTGCAGATGAAAATGTGTCGTTTTTGTATGTGTATATGTGTGGGAAAAAGAAGGGCTTGCTTTGCCTTTGCACTCCTACAAAGTCATGCATGTTTCTGTATCAAGGAAGAAGGATTGGTTTGGGATTCTTTTACCTAGAAAATTTACAAATTACAGCAAGTCATTATTTTGTCAAATCCAATATTGTGTTTATGAAAGTTATCAGTGGCACAAGCTTGAAGTACAAAGTTCAAAACATTAAAATCATATAAATATGGTTTAACTTCCATAATCCAAGTGTTGTCCATATCATAATTGTTTGGTTTTTATCTTTTTTTTTTTTTTTTTTTAATTTAGCCAGTGACAATTCTATTTAGAATCACAGAATACATCACTAATTGACACTTTAAAAAAAAATAGTTTGTATAGAGTTTTAAACTGGTGAATGCCCCACAAAAAGTTGTTTTTGTGGCTACTTTGTAATATAATTTCTTCTTTCTCCTTCTTTCTCACTTATTTCTAAGTGGACAAATTTTACTCTCTTTCAAGAATAATACAAATCCTGTAATAGCTTTTACTATGGATCATGATGTTGGAAGGTTTAATAAAAAATGACCATAGCAGGTAGTACGGTCAAGATGTGATTTGATGTCTGTTATGTTGGGAATGATTTCAGATTCTGTGATGTCTGTCTGTAAAGTAACAGGACAGAAGCTGGATGAAGATCTAGTTGTGGTTCCTCAGCTTTGCTTGGAGTCCTCGTATTGTCCTTGATGAGCACTGACAGATGGGGATGGCTGGCCCTGAACTCCATCATAGCCTTTAGGCTACATCTCTCCCTTCTTTTCTTTTGTATCACTGATCCTTCACTCTCATCTTATGTGTACTGGAAGCTATTCACTATTCAAGGTCTGAGAAGAGATACAGAAACTTCCATTGCTGGTATTGCACTTGGCAGGGCTTCTGTTTGCAGGTCTGTCCGCAGCACAAATGAAACAGAGCATGCAGGGGACAGCTGCTACAACTGATCAAAGCAATGTGGAGAAAAATGCTGGTGCCAAGTAAAGGATGCATGATGTGTTGTTCAGGAAACTTAGACACAGTGGGCAGTCCCTTAGAGAAAATGTGGTTTCCTTTAGCAGCAAATTTACAACGTCTATGAGTATGTATGTTTATAGCTTATATGCATTACTATTTGATATAGTGTAATTAATTTGTGACTTCTGACTATTCAAAAGAGAACTTTTATGGAATGTAGGCAGAATTGAAGTGGGCTAAGGAGTACAAGAGCTTTCTTGGAGTTCTCTTTTAAAGGAAGAATCATGCGTCATAAAATTCAATGTTTTATTTGCACAGAATTATGAGAACCATCTAGGTTGGAACAAAGCTCTGAAGATATTCTGCTCCAACTTTCTGTTGAAGCCAGGGTTTCAATGGCCCTGTCAATCTCAGTGAGGCAGATTGTACCACTTGTCTGGCAACCTGTTTCCAATGCTAAGTTGTTAAAGAATACATACAGTGCAGGTAGCTCAGTGTGCAGTTGCAGTGCAAGCTGCAGGTTGAGCTCTGGGTGGCAGGAGGCATGGTGAAGAGGCTATGAACTCCTGGCACAACAGAGAGCCTGGGAACCTGTGGCAACAGCCATATATATGAGGTTGGTATTTCCACTGCTTCAGTTTCTGCCTGCTGTTTCTTATTGTATTATTGTTAATCCTTATATAGAGTGTTCCTCCACCTTCTATATCAACTGCCTTTTAAGTACTAGAAGCCGTCTTTTCTGTAGGCTAAACTAATAAGTTGACTAATCAGCTAAACTACTCTAGCCATGTTTAGTATGTCATGTCCTTCAATGCTTTACTCTCCTTGGAGACCTTCCACTTTTGTGGAGAACACATGGTGACCTCTGGTTTTTTCATTGTCTCTCTTGAACTGGTATGGCCAAAGTAATGCCAAAAGAGCATATTGAAAATGTGGAGTACTAAATGCTGAAGAAAAGCTAGGGAATAAAATAGGATGGAACGAGGGAAAGGAGATTTAACTTACAATGTGATATTAAGAGTACTGTAAAATATATGCTTCTCTGTTGTGTCTTTGTTTTGAACACTGTGCCCTCTCAGCTGATGTGTAAATTATTGTGTATTTTTTCTCTGCTTGTTAAAGATTCTTGTTAGGAAGGTTTTTTTTTCTCAGCATTAAATGAAACCAGTGTTAGCAGATCATTCCTACAAAGGATGATGATCTTTCTGTTCTTAAAACTGTATGAGTCATGGTGTTTTGTAAAACTAGCAGTTATGCATAAACGAACACAGCCTCATGTCACCAGAACCCGTGATTCGTCATACTGATATTGCCTGAGCAACCTTGAAGGACAGTGCGTTGGAAGTCTAGTCTTTTTTGTTGTTCTTGTGGAATTCTGCCCTTTTGAGTTTTTGGTAACGTGTAAATGCAGACAAACTAAATGAATGTCTTTTGAACAGGATAGAAGGTATGCCTCCTATGATGTGGAACGAGGTGCATCCAGCTCCTACTCTTTAATAAAGGATTGCTTGTCGCAGGGGCAGACTTATAAGAAAATAGTCAAAATATTTTTATTAGCAACTTGCTAATAAAGGTAATTGTAGTGGCTTGTTTTCTGTACAAATCAGAGTCTGCTGTTATCTCTTTTTGCTTGAAATGCTTTCAATGTCTTTGTCAGCTCCACTGCCTCTTTAGTATTTGTGGGTAGTTCTTAGAAAAAACCAACACTTTCTGTCAAATACTGTCTTTTGTCTGTGTAATATACATTGTTCATGGCACTTGACAGGTAATAGGTGAACCTCTAATGTTTAAAAACACAAAAGTGTGATCTCCTTATACAAGCGGGGAAACCAACAGAAGAGAAATTAAATAATAAGTGAGCAGCCAGATATCTGATTTTTCAGTCTGCTCTACATTAGCGTAGGGTTTTTTCCTAAATGAAACCCACTACAGAAGTAACACCCTAGCTCTTTTATATTCCCTCTTCCCCTCCAAATTGCTTTGTTGGGTTTTTTTTTTTTTTTTTATACTGACAGGTGAAAAAGGCTGGGATACATAGCACTATGAGAACTTTAGTTCCAGCCTTTCTGGAACAGAAGACCCATGTTCCCTTTCCAATGTTGGGAACTTTATGAAGCTTGGCTTCCAGAAACACGTCTTTATGTGTAGCTAATTCAGCAGTAATTATTTTCACATAAGAAAAATGCAGAGAGTATTTTCTGGGCTACCTCTGAATCTGTCATAATATAGTAAAACATTCAATCATTAATTATCTTCCCTATTGAAAGTGTTTGTTTGTTTGTTTAGGTAAGTACTTGCCATCAGGACACAATACGATGTGAGGAAAAAACCCCACAAAAAAATCTTGTCACCTTAATATAATTGAAAATTATTAGTTCTTGCAAGGGATCAGCCATTAAAATAGATGTTAGAAATAATCCCTGATTGTTCAGGCTGGGGGAGAAGCAGTTGGTAGCTTATTTTAGCTATGCCTCCTAGTCCAAAAAAATCACTGTCCTAGAAAATTGCAAAGTTAGATGTGCACATAGACCCACCAGCATTTCATTTTTCCCATGTCTGAATTGTTGCCCCTAGAACTGGTAGCCGTGTCTCATATCCTGGTATACACCTCTGTACATCATCATTTAGCTGTGTGTTGGAACAAGTTCCAGGTATGCGTTGTGTTTTTCTCATGAGTTTTTCTCATTCGCCTTGAAAACTTCTATGCATAAAGCAGGGAAGAAGTTAATAAGTGTAATGCAGGTACCAGGATTAATTACACAAATTATGTGTACCTAGTATTTGTTTTCCATCTTTTTTGGTATATAAGGTTGTTATGGAACACAGCAAATCTGTGGGATCTCGAGGAACTAGGGACATTTGAAATTCACTTGTGCTTTTGGCAATATCACAACATTAGGTGAAAGGAAAGAGGTATTTGTGATGGGCAGGAAAGACATAAGCTGACAGTATTTAGGACTAGAAACAGTCTCAGTGTGGAAAAAAATAGACTATGATTAAGATAAACTTCTGGAGCATTTAATGCCCTAGTCTTGTCAGGCAAGTCAGTGGAGCTAAGATGAATGAAGTTTTCATATAGCCAACACTGTGCTTTTGTTGGTCCCACTGTACCTATGTACATATGTAGATAAATTTTCTGCAGTCTTAGTGGGGTACAGCAGTACCTTTCATCCGTACTTTTTGGTGGGCATTTGGATCTGCGGTTTCTTTGGGTTTTCATTTTCACTGCAGACTAAGTCCCACAGTGCAGTGTTCTATGCCTCAAAAACAAGGACTTGCAATTTAGTTGCCCATTGGTAGAGATGTACTCTTAACAAAAGCTCCATCTTTGAAAGGGATGGATAATTGAAAAAAAGTATATTTCTTTTCTGCTAAATCACTTTTGTACTTTGTGGCATCTATTATTTATTGTTACAAGTGTTACAAACCAGCAATCTTTGAGGTCACCATTTTGCAGGAATTTAAAGAAGGATCTTGTTTATTGCGTAGCAAGGAAGAATACCAGGCACTGACTAGAATATCTAGATTTCCATACTATAATGTGTATGATGATTTAGTTGTTAATTTTTGAGAACTGAAAAGAAGTGCAGTCAAAATAGGTACAACTGCCTTATCTGGAGCTGTCTCTGATTACTCTTTAAGTCTGTATGATCCATATGGATTTCAGTGTTCGGTGTATTTACCATGTACTTACTTAGATTTCTGGTTTAAAAACAAGGAAGGCAGTTGTTGCATTGCTTTCAGACTCAGTGATGATAACTTCACCCCATGTCGTTTTTCCAATTATTTTTCTGTGATACTTGGGTTGCACAGCGGTCTATTTATTTTATGAAGTTTGGGAAATCAACCTGCAAAATTTTCAGAATTTCTCTATTTTGCTTTTTGACAGTCCCCAGTAATCTTGTGGATAACTGTGATTGCTGTTTGTGGTGTGTACCAGGGTCTTGCTGAGTGTAGTGTGCAGGGGCGTTTTTAGTTTTTACCAGAGATTTGTAAGTATATAAGAAAAATGAAAGGGGACGAAGATAACTATCTGTATTAAAATACCAAAAAGACAAAACAAAAACCCAAACCGAGCAGAGATTGCTTTATAATGGCAGTGTATTTTAAAATGATCTACAGGTGGTATCTTGAATAAAAATATAGCATTTTTGAGAGACTTGCTATTTCACTGGACTTGGTAAAGCTGCATTCACCTTTTTCTGTGTAGTTAAGGGGGGAAAAAAGTGAGATTTTTCCAGAAATAATATTTCTAAATCAAAATTTTTGAAAGTAGATAATAATTTGCCCTATGGACTCTATCTCAAATTCATTGAGTAAACTAATGAAGCTACACATCTCTGTTTCTTAAACCATGCTCTTTACCTGATCTTAAACAAAGCAAGAGTGATTCACTTCATATTTATATTGTAAATATGAAGATACTGGGTAGTAATAAGACTTCTGAAGGAGTTGGCATCAGATTCATATCAGACAAAGGACGACCACTGAATAAGGAAGACATGGACACATCTCTGCTATACTGAATTATCAGTTTGTATTGTGCTTCAGAAATCACGTCTCTTCAGTCTATATGCAGGAAACACATTGCTCCAGAATGAAGGTGTCAGTGTGCATGTGATAAACAGCTGAATATATGTGCTTCCGTATATTTGTACTGGGGAGTATTGCAATATTTTTTTTTAAAGTATATTTTGTCCATATTAGAAAGAGATACAGAGTAACTTTTGTCATCAATATCTTCATTCTCTTGAATTGATACTTTCTCAATTACAGTTTTCTGGAGACAAAAAAAAATAGCCACCAGCAAAAACAGGAGAAGTTTATATATGGTTTCATAACTAACTAAATGAGATATATAAAGGTAATTTAGACACTTTAAAAACTGAAGGAATAAACAACCACAGTTCTTAGTAGCTGTTTAGACCATGGGCGTATGTGA
Source organism: Serilophus lunatus (assembly GCA_013399895.1). Lineage (NCBI taxonomy): Eukaryota > Metazoa > Chordata > Aves > Passeriformes > Eurylaimidae > Serilophus > Serilophus lunatus. The sequence continues at coordinate 25,313 of VXBA01002627.1, read as the reverse complement.
TACGTGACTCTACATTATCACATTCCTAATTAAATGCCTCCTGAATATAACAATCTCTTATTTGATCATTTTTTTTGTTGCAAGAATGTTAGTGGTAAGGTTCCATTTAGAGCAATGCCCTATCCCTGACTGCAGCTAATTATAGATATTAAAATGGAAAAATGCAGCAAAATCTCTTAATAGACTTTTATGACATGAAAAATCCAAAGGTAAAAATACCGAATAGAAACCTTGACTTTGTAAGTTATTGACTTAAGCTGTAGGCTTAAAGGATTTTTAGAGGGTTATGAGGATTTAGAGATTGCAATCATGTCTTTCATTTTATCTAATGTGGTTGTAATTTATGATTTGGCAATTTACTTATTTATTAAAGTTAATCTTGGGAGTTAACAAGAACATATTTTTAATTCCATTTTGTTGCCTTTTTTTTTTTGCATTTTTTCCAATGTAAAAGTACTCCTTTGGTACTGGAATACTTGTTCTGATGTAATTTATATTTATCATCATTGATTCTGTCATATAGCAGCTATAGCCATGGATCTCTAATTGGTAACATATTGCACTTAAAAGGCCTGACTAATCTAATAAACTATTTTTTCCCATACAGTAGAGATGAGCCTGTGTAGCCTGATGATGCTTTTGTTTACATTTTTTCAAGCATGAAGCAATGTAATTTTTCTTCTTTTACTTCTATTTGATTTTTAAAGATGTTGTTGTTTGCAAGTGACCAGAATTAAAGATATGGTGGATTTATCCTAGCAGAAAGACAATCTACACAAGAGAGAAAAAATAAGTAGTGTGTGTATACAATCCTATCACATAAGATAGCGAGTAGAACAATATTGGTTAAAATTGGTCCATTATCTTCTCTGAAAAAGAACAGCTAAAAATGCCCTTGTGTCTCATTGTCTCTGCTTATGGTCATGCTTGCTCTGGTGCTTTAATATTTCACTAGTTGCTTTGTTTTGGTAGTGAATGTGTTGTTTTTAACTGTAGGGCATATCAGTCGTTCATGGGAAAGGAGGGGACAAAGTCAGTTGTTTGCTGTTATCATGATGTACTCAAACAAAGAGAGTTAAGCACACTGGGACATAGAAATTACACAACAGAAACGAATATATAAAGAATAAAGACGTTTAGATCTGTGCTTTGGCTACCTGGTTATTCCTTTAAGCATCTTGTTACTAAATCTAGCTGCTCTCAAGTTTTATAACTCAATTAATTTGCTAACCAGCTTCAAGTTATATGAGCAGAAACACTGCATGTCACTGAGCATGAATGTTTTCAGAGCCCTTTGCATAACTTCTCCTTAAGAAAATCAGGTTCTCCTGCTGGAATCTGAGACAGGTATCTCTTTTTTTCTGGAGTTTCATCTGGGAAATGTAATCTACAAGTTTGCTGTCATAATTCACATGCATTTCAGGGGAAAAGGACTTTATCCCTTGCATCTTTGTTGGAATGTCTTAGTGGTCAGGTGCAGCCCTCTGTTGTGACAGCTATGTTTCTTTCACTTTTTGCTTAAGAAGTAACTCCCTTGTGTGTAGTTGATTTGTGTTCTAAGAAAAATGTAGGTTAAAATATCTGTGGTTCCATGCTGTCCAGTATTCATTCATCTCGGGGACAAACAGGAAGAACCCCAGCCCAAGCCCATTTCTAGCAATGACCAAAGTTCCTGAGGTGACCTTGCCCTACCATTTTTGCTGGTAGAGGCAGCTGCTGCCTATGTCTACCATCTGCCCTTTCCTGTAATCACCTGTTTATAATCTACTCAAGCATCACTTCTTCTTAAAAACAAGAGCTTGTACTAGACAGTACCTACTGGAATGATTTATGTCATTCTGGGCAGAAAACCAGGATATGGCTTCCATGCTCAGGATGGCCAGGGCAGTATAGTTTAGACATGAAAATAGGCTTAGACAGCACTTGTTCTCGATGTCATAGAAGAGGCAGGACCACAGATTTTCCTTCCAGACCAGTAAGGGGCTTGGTGATGGGAGGAAAAGGCATTTTATCAAACTATCATAGTTTCTCTCTTCTAATAGCTTGAAAAGGTTTTGGATTGTGATTTTTGGGTTTTAGGATTTTTTTCTCCTGTTTGGGCTTTTTTTTTTGTTTGTTTGTTTCCTTTATCCTGAATCCTTTGTGTTTTCTTGAAAGTATCTTCCTGTAGAAGACGAAGACCCTGCACTTTATCGACAGGTCTTGAATGAGGCTGCAATCTCCATAAGATGTGGCAAAATATTTTCTAATTGCAGATCTATGACCCCAGTAACTAGTGAAATTTTATGGAACAAAATTGTGCTAAAACCTCATTATCCTTGGACCTGACATAAGTAATTGAATATCCTGATGTGTTTTTGTGAGGGTCATACACTGCAAATAAAAGAAACTGTCAGTCTGTCCTAGAAAGGAGTACTTGTAGACTGAAATGTGGACAGTGTGGTTTAACTAGGATTACATCATCTGCACTTCCATTTCTCATTCCAAACTGAACAAGAATTAAGTTACTCTATTTCAATACAGTTGGTTTTATTTTTTTTAAGTAAGTATCTAAAAGGATACAGGCTTTTTAAAAGTTATTTATCACTCTCTTTACTTTTATTTGCTATGATCTGGCTTCAAACAATTTTTGTTCTGCCTTGTCAAGTTTCTTGTCTGCCTTTGTAAACATCTAGAAATTATAAGATATTTTAGTCTGTCTTTAGAGTGGACTCACATATGGCATGCCACTCAGGGCTACAGGGAGATTGTCAAAGGGAATTGTACATTTATTTGTAAGGGAGATCTAGTTGTCTAGGAGGAATAGAAAATGCTTGTTAGTTTCCATTTTCTGAACAAACAAGCTTTGTAAAAAAACTGTTCCCACTTGAGGTAATTCAAGAAGGTTAAAAAAGTTTGGAGAATGCCTCAAAAAAAATTGTAGTCTTCAAGGTTTCACACCTACATTTGCTTCTTAGACCTCAGGTTCTTAATTAATCAGATTTTTAACCCAGGGAGGTGTTGATGGCTACTCCAGTTTTTATTTCAACTATTTTCCTATATGCCTGGTGTTACTCAGAACCCTACCCGAAACATGATTGCATGACTGTGCTACATTAATCCTCTTTCACTTTTTCTCCTGTCATTGATAGTAATGCAAGATAAAAGTAGGCTGCAAAATCCATGCCAAAAACCAAAATGACCCAAGATTAATATCTTGGCAGAAGGATCTATCCTTTAGTTGGTCTACACAAATTAACAGAAAAACCTGGCAAGAAAGGCAAAAGACCAACATGATTCAGTAGGGAACTGCTGGTTGGACTGAAGGGAAAGGAGCAAATGCATAATCACTGTAAACTAGGACAGATAATCTAGGAAGAGTATAGATGTGAAATTTGATTGTGTAGGGATAGCGTGAAGAAGGTGAGAAATTCAAACTGAACCTGGCAAGGGATACAAAGAGTAACAGAAAGGATCTTTACAGGTATGATAACCAGAAAAGGAAGGTCACAGGGGTGTACTGCCCCAATAAACAATGCTAGAAAACTGGTAACACATGAAGAGAAGGCTGAAGTACTCAACAACTTTTTTTCCTCAGTTTTCAGTGGCAAAATTTCATTACACACCTTTCGAGTGGATAGACAGCAGCTTGGGGACCGGGTGAGCCAAGTCTCTCCCACTCTTAAGTAAAGATCAGGTTCATGAACTCCTGAGGAACTTGAATGTACGTAAGTCTATGGGACCCAATGAGATGCCTCACAGAGTCTGGGGGGAATTGGCTTTGCCATTCCCAAGTCACTCTCCATGATATTTGAAAAGTCACGGCAGTCAGATGAAGTCCCAAGTGACTGGAAAAAGGGCAACATTATAATCATCTTTAAGAAGGGTAGAAAGGAGGATTCTGGGAACTAGCAACCTGTCTTTGTCACCTCTGTGCCTTGGAAGATCATGGAACACAACCTCTTAGAAGGAGGACAGGGTGACGATTCAGGACAGCCAGCACGGCTTCACCGAGGGCAAGTCCTTTCTGATCAACCTAGTGGCCTTCTATGATGGAAAGACTAAATCGTCAAGATGAGTGGTGTGGTTGACACACATGGAGGCCGAGATGCCATCCAGAGCAACCTAGACAGGCTCAAGAATTGGGCCCATGGGAAAACAAATGTTGTTTAACAAGGCCAAGTGCAAGATGCTGCGCCTGGGTTGAGGCAACCTCCAGTATCAATACAGGCTGAGGGATAAACAGATTGAGAACAACCATGCTGAGAAGGACTTAGGCATGTTGGATGAGAGGCTAGACATGAGCCAGCAATATGCACTTGCAACCCAGAAAGCCAGTTGTATCCTGCATCAAAAGCGGCATGGCCAGCAGGGCAAGAGAGGTGATTTTGTACTTCTACTGCATTGTCATGAGACCCCACTTATAGTGCTGCATCCAGCTCTTGAGTCCTCAGCATAGGAAAGACATTGACCTGTTAGATCAAATCCAGAGGAGGGTCACCAAGATAATTAGATGGATGGAGCACCTCTCCTGCGAAGAGAGGCTGAGAGAGTTGAGATTGCTCAGCATGGAAAAGAGAAAGGCTTCAAGATGACCTAACTGTGGCCTTCTACTAGCTGAAATGAACCACAAGGAAAGTGGAGGGCTACTATTTACAAGGCATGTGGTGACAGAACAAGGATGAATAAATTCAAATTGAAAGAGGATAGGATTAAATTTTTACTGTGAAGGTGATGAGGCACTGGAACAAGTTGTCCAACAAAGTAGCCTAGAAGTGTTCAAGGCTAGTTTGAATGGGACTTTAAGCAGTGTGCTCTAGTGGAAGGTGTCCCTGCCATAGTGGGGGATTTGGAACTAGATGATCTTTAAGGACCCTTCCAACCAAAACCATTCTAAGGCTCTATGATTCCTCCTTCACTATTTCACTTTTTTTTCATCTTCTGTATGTGCCTGAAGTTTTTTATAGGTACTGTGCGAATTCATTTTCACTTGAAGATACTTTACAACTTGTATGTCATAATTTTTAGCTCTCCTTTTCTTTCTTTTCCTCTGTTTCGGTTACCATATTATGTCAAATGATCATTTTTGATAAGTGCTAAACAAACACTGTAGAAAAGATTATACCACTGTCTTTTGCAAATGGTGTAGTAAATCAGGTTTAGAGTAGCTATGTTTGTGTTCCAGGCCATCAATTAGTATAAAAATTGTTAAAACTCATTTTTGCTTTAGAAATATTAATCCTGTTTCTGGGATTTTGCCTCTGTCTTTGGCTTTAAATAAAGGTGCCAGAGAGCTAGTAAAATGCCTGCTGCTTGATGCCTATCTGATTATCCTTACTTCTAAGTATTGGTGAGCCTCTCAGAGTATAGGCTCATGAAGATATACCTTGAAACCTCTTATTTCTCATTGTAAAATAAGGTACTTCTCAGCACCTCAGTTCAATTTTCTCTGGCTTCATTTGCAGGTTTTGCAGGCTTTCTTTAATGTACTTGTGCTGCCAGTTCTATAGCTGTTTAATATTTCAGTTTATATCATTATGTCAAAGTGGAATTTATCCTTTCATTATTGAGCACCCAACACATTAAAGCTATGCTTTATTTCCATAAGAAGGGAAAACAGTATGCTGAAACTGTCCTTTTGGTGATAACAGAGACATACAAGTCTTAATGCCTCAGTAAAAAATGATTCTGTATACACTTTAAAATGGACATAAGAGTTCATGAATTTGTCTCTGTGCTCAAATTTTACAGTTGTTTGTTTTCATTTCAAGTAAATAATTTTGTGTTTGTTAATTACACTTTCATATGCTACTGATCACCATACTGATGTTGGATTCTGGGGTTAAAATGCTCTGTGATTTCTCAGCTGATATAGCTAGTGATGCTTTTTTCAGACATTGAAGAACTGCAAGGATCACCACTGGGGATTTGTTTTACTTCAGCCTGACAGTTGATGGCATTTTTAGCCAGTAAGTCCTGCAACAATCAAGTAATGGCAGATCAGTAAGAACTGCTTCTTTTGGAAGGACATCCAATTTTGCTTCCAAGACTTAGAATGAAAACTACTGCAGTCTTGATAAGATGGTAGGTAGTTTCAGAGTTTAACATATATAGCCTCATTTTTTTTTAATCTTTTTAGCTTCAGTGTACAGACATTGGATGTTATAACTTTATTGTTTTATCAAATAATGTTTGTTTTACATTTAGAAAATAAATCTCAATTGCATAGTTACTGGATGCACCTTATCTGCCTTCAGATGGCTCAGTATTGAATTAAGAAAGTGAGATAAAAGTAGTTATCCACAAATCACAGTTCTATAGTTTGCATGTTTTGGCCTTAAAATGTGCAATCTCGTTGTGTGAGTGCTGTTTAGGAACATCTGTTTGCAACCAATTCAATTTCTTTAAGTGAGATAGATTACAGAAACAGCTGGCTATCACATTATTAGAGATTAAGTCCTAAAGACACTGCAATTAAAATAATTGTGTTGTTGTTTCTTTCTGGTTGCAGAAATGCTGCCGGGGCTATGGAGATTAGTCTTGTTCACAATGATTGTATTCAGAAATGACTTTTTAAATGGTAAAAGAAAAATTCGTGACTCCAGTATGGCTTTTATAATAGAGTCATTATTAGAAATGCTTTTTCTTTTTCTTTGTTTTCCATTCCATTGGGGAAGCTTGCCATCATTGGAGCACCTTTAAAAGTCTGTTCTCTGGACAGGTGTAGAGTGATCGAGAACTACAGTTTAGGAAACTTTGACTCCTCTCTGCTGCCACTAAAATGAATGGAATGCTGTACAGAATTTGGATTGTATCATGGAGTTGGCAGTGTTATCTTCACCATCACATTGATTTTATTTGATGTCAGACTTCAGACTGTTTAACTAGTCATGAGGAAACTTACCTTTAAGCTTACATAATCATGCAACCTCCGTTGTATTTTTTGTGGCTCATGGGAATTGAATCAACCCCCTAAAATAACCCTGAAGAGATCATGTATCTTGCATCCTCTGTATTCTTGGGGACAACTATGTTGTTTGTTTTTTAACTGAAAGTATTATACATGCACCTCTCAATGTGGATAGAGGTTGTTTTCTTTACAGGGTCAGGCAATTTTCATTTCCCTTAGGAGCTTTGTCTTCAGTGCTAGCTCTTGTTTTATTTTTGGTACAGCCAGCCCAAAACAGTCTGTAGTGTTTTTTGGAGGGAGAAGGTGCAGGAAGAATGTTTTTATTCTGGTTCCCGATAGTGAATAAATTATTTGATTGTTCCCTGGAGAGCAAAGTGGCATGGCCTGCCAGTGAGCTACAAGTCGCCTGCAGGACCTTGGGAATGAGACCAGATGGGCTGGGAATCTGCCCAAGCCCTGGCTCTTGTGTGCCAGCCTGCCCGCTGCGCCCTGCGCTCCCATCAAAAGCACACAAGGATCTTGCTCCAAGGCCAGCCCCTAAAGCAGGCCAGCATTTGAGCCTATTTCTAACAGCTAACTAGGCCCTTGGGTCTTCTGGACATACTTAGCACTTTCTGGAACAGTAAGAGAGAGATAAATCATTCATAGAGGTGAAAGATGCTGCTTCTCGAGGCTGATAGGAGAGGCTGGTTCTAAAGCCGCCTCAGTCATAAATGATGCTGAAAAGTGCTACAATCTCATGATTTCCTGTTGTTCTGAATTCATATGTAGAGATCTTACTGGTTTGTCTAGAAGAGGAAAAAAAGTAACAAGGATAAAAAAATTAATCTTGCCCGTAGAAGAGATGGAAAAGGTGTTCCGAATAACCATCGTTATATTTCATGTGGAAAATGTCAGTTTTTGTCATTGTGGCTGTTTTACCAGGCACATTTCAGCAGAGCTTCAGCATATTTGTTCAGATTAGAGAGTGGTTTTTAGCTCTGAACCGTGGCAGAAATATGTGATCAATATTTAGCAAGTGCAACTGCAGTTCCTCATCTGATGAAAGTAAAATGATAGGTAATGAAAGATATTTTACTACCTGGAACTATTTCCCTTGCCATGCTAAAAAATCAGTCGTCTACCAAGGCATTTTTCAAAGGGCTTCCTTATACAACCTCTGGTTGCACCTGGGTTATTAAACTGCTTTTGTTAAGTTGGTAACATTGTTGTGTACACTGGTGAATATGCAGAGAGCGGTGAGAAAACAGTACCTTCCGTTGAACAGAGCCATGAGCACCGATGGTGGACAGAAAATGTGTGTCCACATAATATGGCTACTCCTGTCTGGATGCCCAGGTATTTCTTTCCCACAGCAAACAGACTTTTGAAGATGGTGTATGCAAAAGAGATAAAGCAACAGCTTAAATAGCTGTGATGCCAAGGCAAATGACAGCACAACCTAAATTTCAGAAAGTGCCGTCAAAAAGATTAGAGACAGTATTTAATAATGGAGTCAAAGCACACAGGACATAATTGCATGTTTCACAAGTCACAACAAAATTACATGGGTATACAATGTTAGAGCTGTTCTTAAAATTCTGCTGCTATTTCTGAAGACAGGGAACAATTTTGCTCCAGTTAGGCTTAAATGAAGTAGATGCCTAAGACAGTATGGTGAAAACTGTGGATACGTTCTGTAATTATCCAAGAGTAGTAATATTTAAGAATTATTGAAGTAAACTGTGGAAAATATTTGAAGTGCTCCTGTGCAAGAAGCCACATAACATATGGCAGTCATCACCAAAGCACACTTGAATGACTGTAGGAGGACTGTGAACTACATATTTTGTGTCCTCCTTGGATAACTATTTTCTTCAAATATATTCAGTCCTTTGGGTTTTTGTGGGACTTGGAGCCTGAATATCAAATGTGAAGTGAGCAGTAAAAAGTCTTAGAGCCAAAAGGGTACAGGCACATCATTTGCTCGTGTGTTCAAAGGTTTGATGTCTGTGCTGTACAGTGGCTTCATAGGGATGTTGCCTGCTGGGCGAGACAAGAAAATGAGACAAACATACAGTGTTGCAGAGGTGAAGGGAGAAGCAGCTTTACTGGCGATGTCTGGTGACCCAAAGAGAAAAATCATAACAATCTCTTCATTCTTATTACCTTCTTACTGCCCACCCATTATATTATCCAACTAAAGTCCATCTAACTATTATATCCCTTAAGCATCCAACAGAATTGCCTCTTGTTACCTATTCCCACTCCAGGCCTGCCCCTGGTAGGCCTGGAAGCCTAACTGTGTTTTGCCTTACTACCCCTCTTATCTACACAGAAGAATTCTTGGCCTTTAACCCAAGTTAACCAGCTCCCTAACTAAAGTGAATTCCCAAAATGTTAAGCATTCCCCTTGAGGTATCAGGGGGGAACCTTAGCATTAATTCAGGTCCTAAGTGATATATCTGGGTGTTACAACTCAGAATGGTATTGCCATGGTGTGATCAAGGGCTCCATAAGTTCATTGTGTGTCTTTTCCATTGTGCTATACTATGTGGTAGCATGAAGAAGCATTCCGTAGGCTGTAAGAAAATTAGTACTATCATGATCCTCGAAGGAGCTTGGATATCTATCTAATAAATTAGATAGATGTTCATTGCTTCAGTATTGCTGCATTTATTGCACTGAGATTTCTTCTTGCTGAATTTTTTTTAAGCTAATGAATGTGCAATATTTACAGATATTTACAGAAATGACTTTAGAAATAAAGAGATAAGTGACAATAGTTGTATCAAGACTGATGTTAAATACATGGGGATTTATTTTGTCTCTTTTTCTACCAGTCAACCTCCTCCAGTGCACCCAGTAGATTTACAGTCATATGTCATCCACTATTTACCTATCTCACCCACTCATGCACCTCTGTAATCCTGCTTCAAATCCTGACCTGCTGTGGCCTCATTCTGTCTTCAAGAAGGTATTCGGCTCCCGTTGAGGTGTTGTGTGTACAGAACAGCCCACTGACCTTGGCAGTGACCTCAGCAGTGATGGCGTGTCTCTGTGAACAGCACCTTCTCTCTGGTTTTCTGTTCTTGAATAAACCAAATCTCAGATACAAATCTAAACAACTTTTTAGGCCAAAAAAACTTACAACAAAATTTTTCATTGTGTCTTACATGTAGATATCTTTTAAAAAGAGATTATTTCACTGCTGTTAAACACAGCCTATTTCCACAATAAACATAAATGCAGCTTACTACAGATAAGCCTTTTTTAATTATTGGGTAATCTTTTGTGACTTGTGGAAGACTCAATGTAAAAATGGGAGTCATACCATCCTGTCAAAAGAAAAAGAAAACATGAATGAAAACACGAGGGAGCAGCACTGCTCCTAACTTAGAAATGTGAATAATCCTCTCTTGTTGGTTTCACCTCGTTACGGACTTCCAGTTTAGGATCTCTTTGATTTGTGTAAGCTACTTTGGAAATAGACCTTTTATGTATTACCTTTCTCTTAGATAGAAGTCTTTCCTTCACCAGGAAAAACTGAAAATTCCTGCAAGTACTGAAAAGATAGGAAGTAGTTCATACTCAGGTGAGCCATTTTGCTCTTTATTCATGATTTCATGGTGTTCTTGCAAACCTTAAATACTATTCTAGAGTATGCTTATGTTAAAGGAAGGATTGCTCAGAACTCTTCTTTCTGTCAGAACCTGTTGCCTTTGGCAAACCTCATTGAAAAGGCTGTGAATGCCTTTTGTTGAGGGTTTCTCTTTTCTCTCAAATGAACCTGTTAAACAAGACATGATGCTATTCATTTTTTTGGCAGAACTCTTATTAGATGTTAGGGTTTTCCTGCTTTAATACTTTCCAGATTTTGAATGTTTTTCTCACATTAGTTAGATGGAATGTCAGACATAATTTTTTTAACGAAATGGCGAAAACAGAATCAGGTTAGATTAAAAAACCATTTCATTTTCTTTTCAACCTTTAATTTTTAATCCTTGTATTAACTGCAAAAGGTAAATCCAACTGTTTTCAAATTAAAGTATACTTTTTTTTTTTAGTCTAACTGTTTAAAGAGAACATTTTAACAAAACTCTTACATTTCCCTGGAAGTCTAAAGGCTTATTGTAACAGAATAGAGAATTCTCAAGAAGTTTTAGTTTAGACTGATTTAAATTAGGGTAGTTTATGCTGAAAATTTCAGGTGATGGAATACTAAGCAAGTAGTTCTAGGCCACTGGTTTTGGCCTAGTATGCATAGTAGTGATTTCAGAGAAGCTCTCAAGGTGTGTCTCTGGAACCACAGAACAAGTCCTGTAATTATTCCTTGTTTAGGAATAATGCCTAGGATACAGGATGAGGAATAGGACAAGGAATAAATGATAGTTGAACTATCAGGTGTAGTATAGCCAGAGAACTCATTTCAATTCTCTGTTGCAGGTCCTCTTTTTAATTATTAACAGAGATTAGAGTCAAGTAAAAACAGATAAAGAAAACCCAGAAGACTTAAAAATGACTTCACGTAATTATCACTCAGCAGTCTCTAAACCACTGCCGGTGATTTAACAATATGAACAAAAAAGTAATTTCTATTAAAATCTTTCTACTGTAGCATTTAGTATCCATATTAATGATCAGCATATAAATTCCCTCATCATCATAATACACCATATTGGCAGCTCCTTGGTAGTAGATGTTGACAGGTGCTGTTCAAATACACAGAAGATAAGCAGGGAGCTAGTGAATGCAGTTATTCTATAGCTAATAACTTGGCCAAGTCATCAAGCTTTGCACTGTGACTCATGAGATATGGCAGTGATTTCTGAGAAGTCTTTTCTGTCTCCTCAAGACATGTCTCTGGAACCATAGCACAAGCCATGTAAATACAGAAGCAGCGTATGTCCAAGATGGAGGCAGTGGGTTGCCATAGTGAATGTAAATGTTGAACTGGAGCTTATCCACAACTAAGCTGCTTTAATGTTTTTACTCACTATGGAAGTTCTAAATGTCTTTCCATAAACAATAGCAACATGATTATTCGTTGTCATGTTTTTAAATCAGATTTTAAAGGCTCTCTATTCTGTATGTTTTGACCATTCTTGTGTATCAGGATGAATTATTGCTATGACTTTTTTCACTGTGTGGTTTCCAGCACAGTTAATGATGCAGATCGTTAGCCCTGATAGAAGAGAGCATGGAACAGCTGTCAGCACATAGCTGGATCTGTGCTCCCTGGTTCCTGGCAATACCAGAAGAACAAAATTGCTGAGCTTATGCCTCTTATTTTTGACCCATATGATATTAAAAGTGGTACCAATTATTGTGCTAGTAACAGGGAACTGGAGTGACAAAGGAGTTGTCATAGAAACTCCAAGGGATGAAAATTTTAACTGTATTTTTCACACTCAGATTTAAATTTCTGGATAGGCTTCCTGGTTTGATTTGACCTTTGGAACAACCTCTCTCTCTACGTTTTAGTGTTCAAGTGAGTTATAGCTATAGGTTTTTTCGTATCTCCTGTAAGCATGTTTCACCTTTGAATTGTGGGTAGTCTGATATGGACTGCTGTCAAGGTTTTCTGAAAGTTTCACAAACAAAAGAAAGAAAAATACCTTGATTAATGGCTGGTGCCTGCATACCCTTCTTTTTTTACCTTTTCATCGTCCTTGTGTGTCAGTGACTGTTGAGGTATTTTATGTAAAAATATTTCTGAAAAATAAAACTATTTTAATTGTCCAATATTCTAAGTATTGGACTAGAATAAGATTAATACACCCCGTTTTTTCCACATTTTTCTAAATCTATTGTGTCTGTTGCTTTTCTAATGTGAAGATTTGGAGTTTAAGGGAAAGAGTATTACAAGAGAAGCAGAAACAGCATTTCTGTACTGAAATACTTGGTGTAGCTCAGTTTCAATTCTCATAGCCTCATATCTGTCTGTGTGGAAACTGATAAGCATTCAAATTAAACAGAAATACAGAATCTATTCTGTAATATTCTTCACTGACTCATCAGTTTTCAGTGGTTCTGTGGGAAGGGATGTATTTTTTTCATGTTTTTGATTTGATTTTTTTTTTAAATTAACCTTCCTTGTTTTTTTTTCAGGAGCAAATCTAAATTATTTCATCTTGAGGCACTTGTCTGACAAGGCATTCATGTCCCACTTCTCGCTGGACTGCCCCAAAGAATCCAAGTATTTACTAAAGTTAGACTTGTTCTGGTGTGGTCCTGAAGGCTTTCTGGCTTTGAGGGATTTGTCAGGTTAAATAATGGAAACCTGCTTTTCAGGCGTTATGTTGCTACTTCTGAACATACTGCATGGATGTTTTTGTTTGTCAGCTCTGTAACTGCTTTTGAAATCTCTCTTCACGTTGATCCTGAGCAGCTACAATAAAAGGCTGGCTGAGATAAACCACATTAAGATGAGATGTTGGCAAGATGGAGTATTGGAAACAAGAATAAAGAAAAATCTCAGTATGTCTTGGGACAATGTTTGCCTTTTAAAATTTTACTTCTCCTTTTTCACTTAAAAATGGTTGAATGGTTACAAAATCTTCCTTAATTTCCAAGCCCAGTGAAAGTGCTAGCTTAAAAAATTTGTTTATGAAAATGAATGACCATCTGCAGATAAAGAGATTTTGTGATGCTGATATTCTTCTTTCACTTCCTTTCACTGTTGTCATTGCTGTATTTCAAGGCAAATACACAGATGATAACGAAATTTTGCTCTTAGTGAACATCACTGGGGTATCGTCATTCTTTTGGGGAAATAGAAATCTCTGCTGAAAACAGAAGGATTTTTGATTCTGTGAATGCAAGTGGGAGTTTACTAATGGGAATCTTTTTGAATGAGCTGTATTTATATAGATAACAAACATGAGCTAAATCACATATTCTTAAAACTAGCTTGACATTGATTCTTGGGTGAATGTGCACATAACTGCATGAAATATGTAGAAAAGAAAGACTGTGGTGGAAGTAGAAGTGGTAGAATGAATAAACTTGCTTCAGCACTTAATAAATACTCCGGGCTCTTAATAAATATATTTGCAATATAGAAATCATTCTCAATTTAGTCCCAAATAAATTTTGAAATCTCCTGTATTAATCCAAAGCAACAAAATATTCTGAGTTAGCCAACCTCAGCTGAAGTTCTGTATATAGCAAGCTCCTCACAAGTCTTTTGTTTTCTCTTGATCTCACTAAAGCTAAAAATTGAATGAAGAAGAGCTGTTATTTTGTATTTAAGTTTATAATTTTTAGTCTCTAGGTGCAACGAAAGATATGAATTAAGAAAAAAGGAAGATATTGAGACTTCCCAGGAGATTTTTTTGAGTCTGGGGATTTGCTCATTCATAGATACAAACATAGTTGAAATCAGCTATGTCAACTGATGTTTTTAATATCCATTCTGAGGCCCTTAAATCTACACATTGCACTTTTCATATGAGCAGCTTTGTGTATAAACATCTGTCCATACTTACAGTCTAATTTTTCATAGTGCTACTTGAGCTTCAAAGCCCAGATTAAAAATATTTGATTTTTTTTTTTCTTCTCTGTGTAATGGTTATTTTGTTGAGTTTTTGCAATTAGGTCAGTCCATTGCTTTTTTCTTTAAAAGGAACTCATCTGCAAAATCTTTACCTTTAGTTTTTAATCAAAATGTTTTCTCGGTTTCCCTAGTTCTCAATTTCTTTAGAAACAAAGAGACTGAAATCTGTTTGACTACATATTCTTTCAATGTTTCAAACTACGTTTTCTTTGGAAACTCTAGCAGTATGTGTAAGACTAGTATTAAAGTCAGCAAAAGTACATGTGCATTTTTCCTACACTTCTGTGAATTCGTTCTTGGAGTAGCTTTCCCATGATGATGTATTCAGCTTTGGTAGCAGAGTGAGGGTTTGTGGAAATTTTTTTCTAGTCCATCAGGAAACCAGCTCTGCTCTGTACTTTTCAGTGTTATGGAAAGGTAGAATGGGTCAAAAGTCAGTATGTAGAATATTTCAGTTCTGTCAAAAGTTTGAAAATTTAAAATACCATTTCATTTGGCTTTGAGCAATTGTTTTAAGTTTTATGCCATGAATTTCTGACATGTCTTGTGCCATGAAATGGAGGATGGCTTTGCCCATCCTTTCAAAGGAAGGTTTAGAATTAAGACCTTAGTAAGAGGAAAATCCTTGATTCTTTTATTTTATTTCTCTGTCTTAGTCTCTGGGAAATTAAAAACTCTTTTTGTTCCAACCAGCCTTCCAGAGTCCTATGCACAAAGGACTTTCACCATTTAGATTCACCTATTAGAGGGAATATTCAATATTTCCCTTTAAGGAAACTTCCACTGACAGAAGTAGAAGATCCTTCAGCAGGTCTGCCTGAAGTGTTATTCCACCATAAAGTGTTAGTACCTTTTTATAAGAATTTACTCTAAAACAGTTATGGAGTAATGCTTTTTATTAAGGATTTTATCACAATTCGTGTATTCATAGGTAATCAGGAATAAATCTTACTACAAAAACACAATTAACAACCGCATAAGAAAAGACATAAACACAAGTTCTTAAAGCAAAACCATTAAGAATATTACTAAGAAAAAGGAAAGGGTTAGTTCTAAAAGAAGTAGTTAAAACACATAAGTCACAGTTTATTACTCACCAGGCATCCCCAGACAGTGGAGGGAAGAAAAGACTGTCTGTCAGTTGCTTCCAGCAGTTTGGATGGAAAAGCTTCTCCCACAACAGCTCTCAGTTTCTAACCCCTCTATATACTATTTATTTAGAGGTTTTTTAGAAGGTTTGTGAGTTTTGTGTGACTTTTGTAAATATAATTAGTTGGGAATAGGATGACAAGAGTTCATTGATAGATAGTTGGTAGGGTTAAAAGTTATCAAAGTTTCATACAGGCCTGTATTTATTGGAACATGGTTTATTACCTTTGCAATTCCCCAGGCTTTCCCAAATAACAGGTCTTATCATATTTAGGAGAAACTTCTGTGAGACAGTGTGATTCCTTGTTATTTGGAGGTGCCAGCTGGTTGTTCTCTTCAGTAATTCCTGTGTTGCCTTAAATCCTGTCTCTTATCTACTCTACATCTAGAATTCTTGTTGAATTTTTTCATTGCAATTAGCTTGCATTTCTAGCTAACCGTGGAAAAAACAAATGAGTCAGATAAGTGTACCTGTGCTGATGACTCAAGATTACTGTCTGGAATGCAGGCTTAGGAGAGCAGGAGGATAGTGGTGATTTCAAAATGGCACTTAATGTGTTAGTCGTTGAGTAAAATTCACGACTTATTTCACCTAAATCAAGAAACATCTGTCAGATAGTAATGTATTTTTGGTTTTATGCCACTGGGGCAGAATTTGCTTGAACACGCCAGTAGCAATGTGCTCTTTATGTCTCCCATATTCTTTTATGATATTTCATTCTTTACAGACAACAGAAAATTGAGATGAAAAACATTACATGTTGCTACAAATGAGTGATTCCTCTTTCTTGACAACCCAGAAGTGACCATTTGTCAATTTCTATGACTCAAAGTGCAGAAGTAGCTGAATTTGCAAGTTATATTTTAATATAGCTGCCATTTTGTATGGCACTTTGGTCCCTTTGGATAATACCTTTCCTTTTGGTACTGAGTGCAAGATTCCAGTAAATTCTGTGTTTGCAAGGTTCTCCTGGTGAAAAATGAATAAATTAATATATAGCTGTAAACATGTGAGTGGATATAATTTTAAATGGGCTTCATTTACCTACATTAAAGGTCCCATGTAGCATGCTTATCAGTGTATAATTTAGTAAGCAAATAAGAATGCAGATGAATTTTTATTATTTTTTTCTCAATTCTATGAAAGAGAAAATTTTGAAATTTCAGGCTGCATGAACAGATAGTTCATTTCCTGTTCTCAGACAAGGTCTACAAGTAATCCTTACACACTGAATTTCACTTTGTAGCAGTTAATTTTTTTGCTGGACTGATGCATGTAAATGTTATGACTATTTTCCACTTTCGAAAGGTAGTATTACGAAAGCAAATTCCCTTATTTTAGAATCATAATTTACAGAGACGCATATATTTTTCTACATTGATAAAGTCAATATGAAAGTATTTTCTAACAGCTGTTTATGTTTTAATAACATAAGTAGAAGAGGTTTTGCTTTCACTTGCTTTTGAACAGAAGTGTGGAAATTCCATACTTAGGGATATTCAAAACTTGACTTAAAAAAGCTCTGAGCAAATTAGTTTATGTTGAAGTTGGATCTGGCATCATAGTTGTCCCAGGTTAGAGTAAAGGCTTACTAAATCTCCAGAATCTCCATTCCAACCTATGCCTTTCTATGATTCTGTTACAAGAAATGAAATAAAAAAAGAAGGAAAAGGCTTATAAGAAGCTTGAAAGGTTGCCTGTGTTTACATACAAGAGATTTTAGCTTCTTTCATGCCCTTTTCTGACAAATAAACAAATCCTTGGGTTTAAAATGTACCGCAAAGGGAAATGAGTATTACATTTCTAAATCAGTTATTTTGTGATAGTCTTGTAAGAAAATAAGTCTTACCCTTGACACTGGGTGAACATAATCTTTCTGTAGCAAATATGATTCTTCAAATTAAATCAACTCTATTTTCATCTATGCAGCCACTCAACATACCATATAGGAACCTCCTATTTCTGTGATAATATGTTGTCGTTAATGCCGGTNCTTCATCCATGTTCAATTTTGGGAGTCGTGTCATAGTTAAGCCGGTGGACCTAAAAACGTGCAAGTCAGAAATTTGTCCAGGAAGCCATTTTTGAATGAGAAAACTTACAGCTTTTTATACTTTTTAGAAACTAGCATGTTACATCTTTATTGGTTCATACAATTGTTTTTAACCCTTCTATTGGCTAAAGTTAAACATGAAATCACTTCTCTTTGTTTTGGGAACTATGATTATGATTTTGGTACTGGCTAGAACTGCTTTTCCGAAAAACATAAGAAATGCTCTGCAAAAACAGCACCTGCTTGATAAGGGAAAATCGCTTGTTATTGTGCAAGAAATTTAGGCTACTTTAGCTTGTGAGAAGCTACAGATGTATTTTGAGAAAATTTCACCAGTGTTTTGAGAAATCAAGATACTGTTTTCTTTTTGCTTTGCTGTTCTTCAGACAGAAATTTTCCAGGCTGACTTCGAGCTTTACCAGAAAGACAGAATTACTTATGCTAACTTTAAAACTCTCAAAAATTAGGCCTAAAAGCCCAGCTTTCAAAAATGTACCACCAAACTAATATACTAGAAGTAAAACTCTGAAAGAATGTAATTTGTCAAGATAATATAAGAAGGCCCCAAAAAAACACCACCGATTTTATCTCAATAGGATATCCTTTGTGGTGAGTTGTTTACCAAGCATGCTGCATAGAGATACAGAATGCATTGATAATAGTTTCTGAAATTTTTATGGTTAGAAAAAACATGAGATATAGTCTCAACATTTAACTGAGACTGCATGTGACATATTTGGAGCTCAGTAGTGCAAGAGCTTCAAAAGATGTGGCTCCAGGTGTCTGTGAACAGGTGGTGGGAGACATATGACAGGATTTTATTGTTTAAAAGTTTTAAGGGAGCAGGAAAGTACTTTAATAGGGACAGCTTAACATAAAGAGGGGGGTAACAAAGCCAAAACTTTGTTGAAACAAGCAGTGAAGGAAGCACATTATGTGAGAAAATGTCATCTGAGTGCTTATTGGAGTTGCTAACCTAAGTATATTTTGAATCTGGGTCCTGGAGAATTAAATAGGTCTAAGTTTCTCTTCTTTGTCATTTGAAGTAGATAAATGATTTTCTGATGTGAGAAAGTGCCACTGGGAGATGGGAGACACAGAAGCAGGGATCCTGCAGAGGGTGATCTTCAGATGACCCTGATGGAAGATGCTGTGTCGACAAAAGAAGACAGCTGATATATTTCCATTGAAGTGGAAAACCTAGTTAGTAGATGCAGAAACTCATTTTTCTGCATCTTAATGTAGAGGCATGAACTTATATATAATGTCATGAATTCCAAGCTCACTTGAACTGTCAACAAAGGTCAACATACGTACAACCACGATGCTGTTAGTAGTACTTCTGTGAAACGAATTCCAGCTGTTGGAGAAAGTAGACTGAAGAGATAGGGGTGTTCTAATATGGTATATCTCTTAGTGCCTTAAGAAATCTGAAGTAGCTTGTATCCTGCATACCAGTACAACCCAGATAGTATAAGAGAGAAAGAAATGGAATTTGAGTAAAAATGACAAAATAGTGGTATTGACAAGTCCCAATTAAATAGACCATGTACAGAGACACATATCTCAAACCAAATCTAGAGTGCTGACATATGACTTTTGGTCAGCAGAAATCATGAGGAAAAATCTCAGACCATTTAATATTTCATATGATGAAAGAAGTTGTGCACGGCATTTAGGCTAAATGAATAATTGGCACAATGTCTGGTCAGATTAGGTCACTTTCCTTTCATCAGTGCCCTTATTTAAAGCTATGATATAAGGTAGCACATTGTATCTGTGGTACAATTCTTAAAAAAAATCTCTGTTAATGAAAACTTACAAGCTTGATTCAGCATTTAACTTTCCCCTTAGAAATTCAGTTACATTAATGCGTTAATGATAGAAAAGAATAATTAGTGGAAATGTCTTTGTGAACACTGAGATATAAAGACCTAGAGAGACCATTTGTTACTGTATATGTACTTCTTGATGAAGAGATATGTGCTCAAGTTCTCACTTTGACAAGGAGAAATCCTAAATCAAAGAAAAACAAGGATGCAACACAGTTGCATTGCATATATATCATGGAATTGCCAAAATTATACTCAGGAGATGTTGTTCTTAATATAAAACTCTATTAATTTGTTAAATATACAGAAGGTTGTCCCTACTTCATTGAAGAGGAGGCAAAATTACAGAGAAAAATTAATTGTGAAATTGTGTTTATGGAGCCTTTTGATGCTTTAAAATGAACAATAGAGCTAAATTAAGTAGAGCCTTAGTACTTAGCTTCAGATTTTGATATTTACATCTTAATTTCATCTCCTCATTTCTGACTACCTGATGACAAAGAATTAAGAGACAAAAAGCTGTCTTAGAGAGCAAGATTTCAACTTAGAGGTCCATGAAAACTAGGAAGGGTATGTTTAAAAAAATCCCAACAAACAGGTATCTTGTGACAACTGAAATTTTAATGGAGTTTTTTACTAACTTCAGAAGCTGTTAATCATATTGGACTAAATCATAGAGTCAGAATCACATAGGTTGGAAAAGACCTTTAAGATCATTGAGTCCTGTAAACCTAATACTGCCAAATCCACCACTAAACCATGCCCCTTGATGCGACATCTGCGCATCTCTTAAGTGCTTCCAGGGATGGTGACTCAGCCACTTCCCTGGGGAGCCTGTTGCAATGCTTGACAATGCTTTTGGTGGAGAAATTTTTCCTAATATCTCATCTAAACCTCCCCTGGCACAATTAAAACCTCCTCCTTTGAAAAAGAATGCTGGAAAGGGAGAAGTAACTTGAAGGTGTTTAAGCAATAGAGGTAATTAGAAGGGGAATTGCAGAAACAGCAAAGCCAGTGAGTTGCTGCTTTCTATGCAGTCCCACTTGGTGCCAGAACACACTTGCATGTTTGTCCAGGCCTCGTATTCCTAATTCTCCTATTTACAGATATTTAGGAAACCAAATACAGGCAGATAAAGGCTAGGCAAGAGAAAAGACTTGCAGAATAACGAAAGAGGGTGTTTCATTAGACAAGAATCTGTTCCTGTGATCAGTTAGAGTTCTCCATGGGAGTTCCAGCTGAAGGTGTCTGTATGAAGCAACTCAGGGTCAGCCTGCTGCCACTGGCTGTGCTTTGTTGGGTCAGCTCTGAGGGACAAGCACTGAGCTTTTGGGGGAACATCTGTATAAAGTACATCTTGGAGGGTGCCTGCTTAGGTCTGTGTGTAAGTGGATCAGGAGCTGCTTAGTGAGTTTGCTATTTAGCAGCTGGGTAGGATCTCTAAAATTATATCAGATAAGAGAAGCAGGATTTGAACAAAATAGTTTTGGCAGAAGGAAAACATTATTGCAAATTTAGGAAGGAAAAAATGTGGAAGGTTGCAGTTCTGAAATAGTATTTTAATGAAGGAAAGGGCAAAGTCTCTAGCTTTTGAGGTGGTAAGAAACTGGAATGGAGCTTACAGTGGCTTCCTTCAGTCGTGTAACCTTTGCCACTAATGTGTACAAGAAATACTGGATTGACCAATCTGATAAAGTAAGTCATTAGGAATTCACTGCCCTTGTGGTGGCTTCGGAGAGTTTGTTCCAGAGGAGATCCCAGCTTAGGAGTGCATCTGTTCTCCTGCCCAGTTGTGGACCTGGAGGCACCCAAAAGTGGTGTAGGAAATGACTGGTAGTTTTTACTTAGGGATTTTTCTATGCATAACTCTGGTCTCAGAAGTGAAAGACTTTTAAAAATCATCCCAGTTTCAAAAACCTTCTGATTGAAATAAAATATTATGATTTTGTAAACAATTGTATTTTGTTTGCCTAAATGCTGATTATTTTATCTCTTTCCTGTCTCTGCAAGCTAGCTGCCAGACAAGATGCTCTATGAGCTAGGGGTTTAATGGTTTCTTCTCTTCCAAAAGGTGATGAAGTGCTGGTTTATAGAGAGGTAGTTGTCCGAGCCATTGGAACTGCTGTCTGGAGAGTTTGTGGGAGCAGTGCTAAAGCTGAGTACATTTGAAATAAGGTCCTTTTCTAGGATATTTGATTGCTGAGCATGCCTGGTTTGTTTTCTAGTAACAGATCATAATTTAGCTTCTCATATTTTTATGTGTCTACTCTCCTGGACAACAATACCCATTTTTCACTTTAATGAGCACTAAAACTCCTGCCAATTTTGTTTAAAAGAAAAAGCTTAAAAATATATTTAATGTAAAAGTCCACATTCCATATGAGTAATTTTACCTTTACAAACTTTTTTTCTTTGAGTGTGGATGGGTAAATTTTTTATGCATTTAGCTCATCATTATTTTAATATGTTTCTACCTCATTTTTTGAAGTTCTTTTTTGTTTTTCCCCATTGTGGATGGAAGATACATACAGTAACTTTGTAAACTTATTATTTGGACTTTCTGCTTACAGTTCTACTATACTTGCAGATACACATAGCCATAAATACATATTACACATTATAGTTTTCAAGAGAAGAAAAGCGACTTTTGAGGATGTTATGATTTTTCTTGTAGACAGTGTCAGCAGCTCTCTGCAACCTGTTTCCATAATGCTGTTATGGTAAGTGATCATCAAACTTCCAAGGAAAAAGAATCTTGCAGAACCATGTTATGTGGCAACTAATGAGTGAGAAACTTCAGGGGATTCAGTTGCTTTTACAATTACAGGTGATTACAATGAATGAATTAATTACAAATAATTAGCTAAATAATTTGGATTCACAAACATGGCAGTAATATGGTTATTTGTAAAACAAGCACACAAAGCACTTTTCTTTCCAAATCCATTTTAGATTATGGAAATGATTTAGCTGGTATTATTAAGATTTTATCCAGGCTCAATTTCTACCTTTAATCTCCAGTGTCCTCAAAGTATCAGAGGCTTTTTGATACACTGTGATCTCCTACACTATGAGATTAGGAAAAAAAAATCATGCTTATGTATAAGGCCACAGATACTCATAGTTAGCTGATTATTTCCTTGTTTCTAGAAATTCTTTGGTGAAGTTAGATAAACTGAACAGAGGTCGATTAAAAAGGAGTTGAATGCGATATATCCTACTGAATTCACTGGAAGATTTCATAGGAGGGGATTCATCCCTTGATTCATTAAGATTTTATGAGATTTTTCAGAATACCAAGAAGTCAAAAAACCAGAGTGGTAGGGAGAGCTTTGGGTGGACTGATTTGGTCAATTAGAGGTGAGAGATCTCAAGAATACTTTCTTATGCTCCATACATGATTTCTAACTAGTTTGTCATCTTAAATACAATTAGAAAGTAGCCAATGTTTTCTAAATGTGCCTCCTTAGACTATACTGTTTACAGTTTACAACATTTTCCATAGCTACCTGTGAGGAACTTTGATGTTATTGAAGTGTAGTACAGAATTCAATTGTGGTTTTACAATTATAAACCTGATTCTTAACCAGACTAATTCTGCAGTTTCTAATTACAATATCAATAGCATTTAATGTCTGCTGCTACTGCTAAGTAGTTACACGATACTAATAGCTAAATACTAAATGAGAATTTCAACATACTCAATTTACCTATTGATCCTATTAAAAGAATATAAAAATTTACTATAAAGTTAAATATAGTGTTGGCTAAGTAACTTTCTGGACAAATTTGTATCTTGTGCCGCTAATGAGTATCTCATCATGGCTAGGCTTCACGAAGATATGGGAAGGGCTCTACCCACGCTTGCTGCAAGCACGCTGATGGCTAAAAAGGCCGATGTGGGACAGGCAAGTCCGGTTACAAAAAGCGCAGTGGAAAGTCTCCTTAGGTGGTAGTGAGGAGACGTGGTTCTTTCTGCATTGTCTTTTCTCTTCAAGACTGATTCTACGTGCATTCTCAAAGGAGGCAGCAGCGTTATGGATGGTGCGTCAACATGTCTCTCGATTGGAGGCCAGAGTGGACCACTGATGGCAGTCAATATGACCAACACTGAGATGTTGTTTCAGGGAATCCTTGTATCTCCTCTTTGGGGCTACTCTGTTGCGGCAGCCTGTGGTGAGTTCACCATACAACATTGTGGCTTCTTGGACCCCCTCAAAGACACACAACCACACAGATGTAGTGTCAGAGGAGAAATCCGTTTATTGTTTACAAGAATGCCTTTTTATGCTCTACATATATTTTATACTTTTCTAACCACAATCGATAGCTAAGCCTTCCAACACTGTACAGTTCAAATGTCAGCACCCACTGAGAAGCTACTCTCATATCACTTTTCTCTTGTCCAATCTAACACTGCCGTGTTGTACAAACATCTTCCTTACATGGATGGCATGGTCAGCCCTTTCACTTTCAGTTCGGCTCCTTCTTCAGCTCCTGGGTCCTGTATTCTGCCTGTCATTTACTGGTTACAAAAAACATTCACTAACGTTTCCTACAGAACATAATCTTAGGGAGGTGGTGATCCTCCATCCTAGAGACATGCCCTGCCCAACGCAGCTGCGTCCTCAGCAGCATGGCCTCAATACTGGTGACCCCTGCCTGTTCAAGGACAGTAACATTAGTCACGTAGTCAGTCCAGTGGATGTTTATGATTGCATGGGGGCAGTGCTGGTGTAAGCGTTTGAGGAGTCGTAGGTAATAGTGGTAGATGACCCATGATTCAGACCCATATAAAAGAGTAGATAGTACAGTGGCTCTGTAGACACTGATCTTTGTACTTTTCTTCAAATGTTTATTGCACCAAACTCTTTTATGGAGTTGTCCATAGGCTCTGTATGCCTTTGCTAACCTGTTGTCTATCTCTTTGTCAATCTTACCGTCCGAGAAAATGATAATTCCTGGATAGTTAAACTGCTGGACTGACTTAAGCTCTGATTTGCCTATGGTGATGTGGGGATGATGGAAGACTTCCTGAAGTGCAGGTTGGTAAAGAACTTCTGTCTTCTTCAAGCTGACTTCCAGCCCAAAAAGCTCAGCAGCCTCTGCAAAGCAGGATGTTAAGTGCTGCAGAGCTGCTTCTGTGTGAGCAACAAGGGCGGCATCATCTGCAAAAAGCAGCTTGTGGACAAGATTATTTAGGGTCTTGGTGTGGGCCTTCAGTCGCCTTAGGTTGAATA
>VXBA01002626.1:130308-160321 GCA_013399895.1 Serilophus lunatus | reverse complement strand
TATACTTCAACCTAGGACAAGCACTTTGAGTAGAATGGAATTTTTTATTGCCTCTCAATCTGCAATTGTCTAAGAAGACTCTTTAGAAGACTTTGTAGCAATATTTTCTGAAACATTTAACAACAGGTGCGCTCAACAGGGAGCAGCATGCTTTTATTGTCTTTGTCTAATGATAACCTTTTTCAGACCTGAGGTTTCTAAGTGCTCCCACATAAAAAATGTTAAATTGTTGCCTGAAGGGTGAGATAAGAAAATTGAGGCAAACAAGCAGTGAAGGGAGAGCACAGCTTTACTTGTGGAGTTTGATGATCCAAAGAGGAAAATCATAACAATCTCTCCAGTTTTATAACTTTGTGTGTCCTCCCTCCATAATATCCAACTGAAGTCCATTTTAATGCTATGCCCCTTAAGCATCCAGCAGAATCATCCCTTATTACCTGTACCCTCCCAGACCTCCGCCCTTGGCAGGCCTGTAAGCCTAACTCTGTTTTGAATTACTACCCCACTTATCTGTACAGAAGAATGCAAGCATGTCAAACACAGGCTGTTCTTGGTCCTTAATATTCCAAGTTATCCAGCTACCTAGCTAAAGTGAATTCCCCAAAATATTAAGCATACTCCTAAAGGCATCAAAATAACAGCTCCAAAGAAGGCACTTTTCTTAGCAGGATTACAGGCCATCTTTCCTTTTGCAGTAGAAATATATGCTTGCTTTTTTCATTGCAGTCGTCTGCCTGATTTTACTCCCTGGCTCATTTTAGAATACTTCTTCCTGTTCATTGATTTCCAAGAAACTGTTTAATATCTTGTTTTTATCACCTAGTCATAATTCATCTAAAAGGAGATTTCATTGTCACAGTTGTTGAAAGATTCTTAATGGAGAACCTCTCCCTAGGTTCCCTTTCACAGCACTGAGACCTGTGGGAACATTAATTTCTGCTGCCTCTAAATTTTGTTCTTGTGGGTGCACCTGGGGAAATTTCTTTGCATGACGACAACATGCATGATAGATGCAGCAGCATGTTTCTGCTGGTGCTAGCTATCAAGGAGCTGTGCTTTTGCTGTCTTCAAACTAAGATGGCTTTGCTTAATCCTCACTGATGTTGTCTCATATTAGGACAGACAATATCAGAATTACTTCTTTTAATCTACCCTTACAGGTGGCAGACACGACTGAGCTCTACCAGATACTTTGCAAAAACACAAGAACTCTGGCTGTTAAATTCTTCTCTGTACCACCAGTTAACCTTGATGTTAGCACAATAGCTTGCCTTTGGAAGATACTATGATGTGTGTAGCCATGGTTATGAAAACAGCTGTGACTGACTGACATTGCTGAAGAAGGCACTGGCTCTCTAAACACCTTCAGTTTGAAGATTTAAGAGGGCTGGATCTGTGTCCTGGCAATTGCTTCTGTGAAGAAGCATTTGGGACAACTTGGTTGTAAGAAACACAAGCAAGAATTACAAATTAGACTATGAAAAGCATATTTGACCCTGTTGCCTTTTTACTTCAGTATTCTTAAATTAGAAGTGGTGATGTTATAGCTATCTGGAAATCAATGTATATATTTTTAAAAAAGACTGTCAATTTTGGGTATTGAAGGCAGAACAACTTTTACAACTGTGAACTCTTGTGTCATGGTCTTGTTCTAGTTACACTTGCATTCTGTTGTAAGGCATGGTGGGATTCTTCACCACGGGAGAGATCCTTGTCTTCAGAGGATGTGGAATTATGCTGGCAAATATGTCTACATTTCGGTTTTCCTGTGAATCTGCGTATCTGCAGCGTGTCTTCAGTCCCCATTATGGCATTAGAGGTCTTGCACAAGTTTACTGTTCTCTGGTTGTACCAAAAGTACAGATTTTTTTTTATTTATTTTTTTCTCCAGGATTGCACTTCCATTTTACAAGTTCTTTGGAAATTCAGGATCAGGGAATAGCTGTCTTCATCTTCTAGGCCAGAGAAATCTGACAGACAGCATTGGAAGGGCATCATCTATGTCTTCAAATTTTCCAGCACCTGTAAAACTTTGAAACAGATCTTAATTTCTGAAACATATAGCATGAAGGCAGAAAATGTTTTCATCACTGCTTTGGGTTTTGCTGATTACCTGTCAGTGATTTTTGCTGTTGTTTTGATGTCTGAATACTAAAGTTGTCATGGGAGAGGCACATGGTATCTTATCTACTTAGCTGTTCTTGGATACCGATCTTAGTATTTGCAATGGCAAGAAGCCAAAACATTCAGATTTGATTTGGTCTTTGCTTGCTACTGCTACAAATGCCAAGTGGTTCTGATGAATTGTCATGTTTTTAAAATTTGAGCCAGCAGATAAAGTATAAGGTCCTAGGTATGCACATGAAAACAGATGATTTTATATCTACATATGAATAAAATTGAACCTGTTGTCTTCATGGGGTGAATCCAACCAACGCGACCTGAAGATATGACTCGGAACTGGAAGATGCTGAATTGGAGCTATGCTATCTCCAGTCGAGTGTCATTTTGCATTGGCAGTTCCTACAGGCATCCAGAAAAGCTGTATGCTTCCTGACACAGATGAAAAACAGATATACTGACAAGAGAACATTATACATCTAAGCACCCGGTAGATTACTTGCATTTGAATGAAGTGGTTTGATAGCCATCATTTCCTTCTCCTTCTGGCTTGCCTCCCTCCATGAAAGTCTGTGGCAAGACTTATAATGTAAATAGGGCCAAAATTTTGTCATGGCTTATAGTTGTATGTTCATGCTGCAGAGTTTCAAGAACAAAAAATCTAAACCTTTTCATTTTCTTCATGAATTTCTACCTTTTAGAGTTAGTCAGCTTAAGCTTTTTCAGTAATCCTGTAGAAGAAAAAGCAGTGTAAGTCTGTTGTTGTACCCTGCCTGGAGGCCTAGAAGATAGCATGAAAGAATTTGGCCTTGACAAATATAGCCTATGAAGAAGCAAACAGCCTTAAGAATCAAGTGAGAAAAGCAGAAGAAAACATCCAGGAATGCAGACATGAAATAACAGAACTTTCCCACGTTTGACATAAGCCAATAGAATTGTGAAAACCAACTATATTTACCAATAAAAATATAACATGATATATGTACAGGATGTAAGAAACTTGAGAATGTTCTGTAAAGGGAACTTTCTGCAAAAGAAGACTTCGTTCATGTAATTTTGTCTGCTGCTTAAACTTCTGCAAGAGTTTTTGAACAACTATTGCCTTTGACACTATTTTTATAGATACTTTTTAATGTGCAATTCTTGCTCTTTAGCCATTCCCTTCTTTGTTCCTACCCCCACCCCAAAACATAACCCTTCTGTAGCAATACAGCAAAAGATTATAAACAAAGAGTAACAAAGCTCTGTTATGAATTCTATCTGTGGCCGTTTTGGTAAGGCTTGATTTAAAACATTTCATTAATAATAGATGTTTTTAAACCTTAGGTTAGTCAGTTGTGCTTCATGTAACTGTTGCATAACATTAAATTAATTAATGGAATCAATCTTGTAAAGGAAGGGGAGAGAGATGAGCTTAATTTTACAGGAGTAATTGTCTCTTTAGAAAAAGTTACAAAAGGGGGGGATGCAGTGGATTAAGAGCTCTGTATAGTGCTGTGAATCTGTTTGCTTTGAAGTAGCTGGAGTTGTAGCACTTCTGTTATAACTCACAAGCTAACTTCTGCTCTCAAAATCCAGTTCAGTGATGTAGCTACTCTTTTTTCCACGTGAGAAAAAAAACTTAGTTCTGTGCCCTGCAGTTATTTTCACTGTCTGGTGAATAAGTGTGCATTTTTGTGGTGTGCCTAACCTCACACACACATTTTGTTGTGTTTTCTCTTATAGAAACAATGTAAACTCTGACTTGATGACAAAAGAGGTAAGACAAAAAAGCCCTACCTTTGCTTTTCTGGAGTACTGAGGCGTCTAAAACTATTACATAAAATAGGGAGTGATTCTCTCATATCACAGTGGAGCTTGAGTTGTCCACAAGAATAAGGTATCAGTCTTATTAAATTAAATCTAGAATTAATTAACCTAAAATTTAATTGCTAATAAAAGAGGCTGAAAATGATAGCAGTTTCTATTTTGACATGCATCATACTCATACAACTGTAAGCTTCTGCAGTCCTCTCAAGTTTAGACAGGGGCCAGGGCCCTGTGAAGTGACATTCTTGCTCTGTTTGCACAGTTGACATGCAGGGTCCCAGTTGCCAATCCGGATTCTGCACCTTTGCTAAGTGCAGCCTTTTACACAGTGACAGATGCCTGGGTTTAGTGTTCCCCCACCGCAGATTGTCTCCGCTTTTGGCCTCTGTTTCTGAACCACCATCTGTTACAAAATGCCAGTATTTTGCAACAGGTAGATACATTGGTCACAGAATTTCACAATGTGCTGAGTTGGAAGGGGCCCACAAGGATCATGGAGTCCAACTCCTGGCCCTGCGCAAGGCCATCCCTGAGAGTCACACCATGGATCTGAGAATGTCATCTAAAGTCTTCTTGAACCATGTCAGGCTTGGCGCTACAACCACTGCCATAGGGAGCCTGTTCCAGTGCCAAAACACATTCTGGGTGAAGAACATTTTTCTAGTATCCAAACTAAACTTCTCCTGACATAAATTCAGGCCATTCCCTTGAGTCCTGTGGCTGGTCATGTGAGTGAAGAGATCAGTGCCTGTTCCTCCTCTTCCCCTCACTAGGAAGTTTTAACTGCAATGAGGTCTCCCCTCAGTCTTCTCTTCTCAGCTGAACAGACCAAGTGCCCTCAGCCACTCCTCGCACTCTTCCCCTCAGTGCCCCTCACCACCTTCATTGCCCTCCTTTGGATGCTCTCCAACAGCTTAATATCTTTCTTATATTGTGACATCCAAAACTACCGCAATATTGAAAGTGAGGCTGCACCTGAGCAGAGCAGGACAATTCTCTCTTGTGACCAGCTGGTGATGCTTTGCCTGATGCACCTCAGGAATTCCTTCCTTCTTTTCTAGTATATACTGTGTTACCAGAGCCAGGTAAATGCAGCCAAGAGTTCATTTGTCTGAGTGGTGCTTTTGGGTAGACTTCACGCTGTGACGCTTACCTGCAAAACCTGAACGCAACTTGTGGAATTTTTTTTTTTTAAATCTTTTTGATTGCTGACATTCCAAGCACAGTTTTGGCAGAGGGTGCTGCAGAAAAGCTTTGAGTAGGCAGGCCATCTGTAGGAATGGGAATCAGCTGCTGAGGCAGGAGTGGGCAGAGAGATTTTAGTAGGATGCTCATTTTCTCAGGATTAAATCAGCAGCTGTCTGTACTTTTGAAGCTTGTCTGCTAACTTTCAGAATCTAGCTTTTATTTTTTTCTTTCTGTGGATGCTTTTTAAGATGTGCACATGGAAGTTGTTCTGCATTCTTAGTTTGCTGAGTTTTTGTATCAGGAAATGATGGCTTCCTTTTTTGAGGGCCTGAGGATATCACAATAATACCAAAATACTAAGTTTCTCTAAATAAAAGAAAAAATAAACTCAAATCATATAAATTCTGTGGTGGATCTGGTGTGTACAGGCAGGAAATGTGCATGTGCAAATCTTGGAAACATTATTAATGTTTTTTTTACAACCAAGAGTGTTAAGAATGAATGGTGACATTAAAAACTATAATTTTTATGTTATAAGTGCACTGTGTTCATTGTTTTTCAGATTGTGAACTTTTCTGAGTTTTAGAGGTTCCACTGGCATCTCATTTTTTGATTTCTAGTGGACTGTTTTGTTTTGGGTGAGGCTTTTTTCACTGTACTCAGGGTGTGGTGAACATACTTTGTTCAGTGTCTTTTCCTTTTTCTTTTAAATATTCATGCACACACAGAGTAACTGCTAATTTTAATACTCCACCTCATATGTTTGTCATCTTGTAGCAGTAATTTGCTTTGTAGAGCTGGAAACTGTTGAGGAAAGATATGACATGTTGACACCATTTGGTTTGATCCCTGCAGTGCTGTGTGATGGAAGACAATACATTCTGCTTAAATTGAAAGAGTGCCAGAAGCAGAACATCCTTTCCCTTTAGCAAAGGGAATAATGAGTAAGATAACCGTTTCAACCACTTGCTTTTTTGTTTGAGATGGGATTTGTTTTACATAACCACTGACATTATTTGAAATCTAAAAAAACCCATAAAATTTTACCACCTGTTAGCTTTAAGGTCAGTACTTTTGCCTTGCATGTATGAACTTGAAAACAACTTGGCTGGATTTCTGCCTCTTGGACCTTTGCTTTGTCTTATGTTTACAGAGAGAAGATCTTGGGTCTGTAAAGTCTTATCCAGTGAAATGAGTTAACTGCATTCTTGTGAAGACTTAAACATTCACTTGGCAATGCTTTTTCTGTCCAGATCATTCAGAGGAGAGACTATTTAGAATGTAGTGCCACCTACCCTAGGATTTCTCTGAGATACTAAGCATTCTTTATAGAGCTTGTCTTTGATCCATGGGTGTTTGGTATGTGGCCTGTGTTATGGCAGGTCAGAGCCAGAGGGATTTCTGAGTCTTCTGCTGCTGAGAACTAATGACACGATCCCTGCTTTTTAAGTAGGTGGAATTTACAGCCTTGTCAAGGCAGGGGACATGGAAGATGACTGCCCCTGTAAGAGCATGGTGTGTCGAGGGTGGGATAAAAGGGAACTTGGATGTATGACAGAGTTGTTTGCTTGCCAGTGTTACCTAGACTTGATAATACCTAGGAGTCTTTAATTTCTGAACACCAAGCCTTCATTGAAATAGAGATTGGCATCTTGTTCTTTTAGAGATTTCTATTACTTTATAATGCTATTCCAATGCTCCTATGTTTACCATAGGAGAACTTGTACAACCATGTTATCCCCCAGCGTCTGATGAGACTTTCCAAAACTGAGTAGAGTAAGATTGCCTATCTATAAAAACATGCAGACCTAATGGGCTACTTACTCTCTCTGTATGTCACTCCGGGGTTCTATATAGAAGGTCTACACCTTCTTGGTGGGACTGGTCGATGGGCTGAACCTGTCTTCCACTCCACAGGAAAATCTATTGGTTAAGAACTGTATTATACACGTATTAAGTGCTGCTTTTAGGACTAGAGATTGTGCTTGCTGAATGGTATATTAATAGATTGCTTTGTTTTAGAGCTTGTGCTTGCAGTATATTGCTTTAAATACATTTTTGCAGTTAGACACTATCACCAATGACCTCGGAGCCTTATTAACCTGTCACAATTTTTATTAATAAAGAGTACTATTCCATACACTATTAGGGTGAGTTCCTATAAGGTGCTGACAGTTGCTGGTGATGGATAATGCATTGAGAAGGCCCACTGAGGGGGAGGTTGGACATGCCCTTCAATCTTGTGAATCTATTTGGTGAAGGATCCTCTTATGGGACACTGGCAGACTGGTAGATCATAATTTCAGCTTCCCAGGGTCACTGATATCACTAGGGGTTGAAAAAATATCCCCTCTCTAAGGGTTGGACAGACACCCTTGATGCCTTAAGGGATATGCCTAATATTTTGGCAAATTCTCTTTAACTAGGTAGCTGGAAAACTTGGAATATTAAAGGCCAGAAGAACCTGTGTTCTGTATAGATAAGTGGGGTAGTACATCAAAGCATAGAGTTAGGTTCCCAGCCTGCTAGGGGCTGGACTGAGGTAGAAATAGGTAACAAGGGATGATTCTGTTGGATGCTTAAGGGACATAGTAGTAAGATGGACTTTAGTTGGATGATGTGATGGGTGGGCACTAGAAAAATTATAAAAATGAAGAGATTATGATTTCTCTCTTTTGGATCACCAACTTTGCCAGTAAAGCTGTGCTCTTCCTTCACCTCTACAGACTGTGTGTTTGCTTTATTTCTTATCTCATCTGTTTCAGGCAACATCCTCCTTTTCACATGACAGTGATCTGTTTCTCCAGCTGACTCTTCTCTGACAGTAGTAGGTACCTCTTGAGGTGCCTTACAAAGTCAATTGTTCAATGATCTTCTTAGTCATAGACTTTCTAAAGACAGCATGAAGAAGATACTTGGTTTTCTGGCCTGAAGGGTTCAGGAGTTTGATGTTAAGCACTGGTGAGGAAGTCCATGCAGAATTATCTCGGTAATTAAACTCTGCCTGCACCAGATAGTAAAGCCACCCTTGTGGGATTCTGTGCACAGCCTGCACTCAGAAAAGAGATTGGCAACAGCAGGGATGCTGTGCTGCTCCAATATCCACACTGTCTGTAAAAGGATGTGCCAGGAGGGAACCTATGTGACCTGGAGAGGGAAGATATGCTTGTTTAATCTACACAGCCAGTGTGCACGAGTGAAGGTGATTGCAACTTACCGAGACTAGTAATGGAAGGTGTTTAGACATTTATAAGGCATTTGTTAACATATTCTAAGTGTTTAGTGTTGCAGTTTATCTGTTGTCTTGTTGATATTGATTCTGAATATACAGTTCTCTGCTTCCCAGTTAATTAAATGTTGTTAATAAATCAATAAGCCACTCGGATCCTGATTTGATTTGTCACATGAGCTGAGTAACTTTTTTTTTCTTGCAAGTCATTTTCATCTTTATCCCTGCATTTTTACCAAGTAATAATACTCCAAGTTGCTTAGTATTTTTTGATGTTTCTGTTAACAAAGTTTTCTACAGTAATCATCTCCAAAACAATAAGAGGATGCTAAGTTTTGGAATATAAACTAGACTACTGAGCAGGAAGACTTACACGGAAGAGGAACAGCAGATGTCTGCAAACAAAACCACTTTTTTCCCATTTTGTCCTCATGGGAAGGAATTTTTCTCTAAGTTACCTACAGTCGTAGAATATCCTGGATTGGAGGGGAAAAACGATGATCATTGAAGTTCAACTCCTGGCCTTGAATCACAGCCCCAAGAATCATGTCATCATGTGCCAGAGAGCATTGTCAAAATGCTTCTTGAACTCTGTCAGGCTTGATGCTGTGACCACTTTCCTGGGCAGCCTGTTCCAGTGCCCAACCACCCTCTGGGTGAAGAACCTTTTCCTTTTCCAGCTTAAAACTGCCCTGACACAGCTTCATTCTGTTCCCTTGGGTCCTGTCACTAGTCATGAGAGAAGAGATCAGTGCCTGCCCCTCCATTTCCCCTCATGAGGAAGCTGTGGACTGCTATTAAGTCTCCCTTCAATCTCCTTGTCTCCAGATTGAACAAGCCAAGTGAGTGCAGCCGCTCCTTGTATAGCTTCCCCTCCAGGCCTTTCACCATCTTCATAGTCTGCCTTTGGACACTCTCTAATATCTTTACATTCTTCTTATATCATAGGGCCCGAAACTGCACACGGGACTCGAGGTGAGACTACACTCGCATAGTGCAGTACCTGATAGTGGCTCTCAAGTGCTGCAAATGTTACAACATGAGGATGCAAGGGGACAGAAATTTATTCCTGCTCTTCAGAGGACTATCCCAGTCTAGATTGATGCTGTAAGGTCCAATTTAATGAATCTGCCTGCCTTTCTCTTTTCTTCTTCTTCTTCTTCTTCTTCTTCTCCTCTGGGAGAGGTTGACCCATCCCCTTATTTGAACCAGTTTGCAAGTGGAGACCTTTTTCTGTAGTGATCACCTTTGTTTTCCTAAAGGACTATGACACCGAGTAAGTTAAGATGTATGATTCGTATATCACCTATCACAGCAGTGTTTCAGTTTTTTTATGAAATATATTATTTTCAAGTTATTTTTCTCCTTGGAGTGAGAAGAAAAAAAAAAAGGCTTATTTTATTTTTAAAAGCATTTTAGAATGAACAAATTTGTTCATAAAAATATCCCCAACCCCCCACCGGGGAATTTTGAAAGCTTGAGTTTGCTGTTATTGCTCTAAGGTGAGATTCTTTCATGCTATTTTTAATTCTTTCACTCTGATTTTTCATATGACATTGTTTCTATTTTTAAGTGCAATGTGATTTTTTTTTATTGCTTCTAAAGTAGCTAGACTTTTGCTAAAGTCTGAAACTGTTGATATAAACTAAAATCACGGCCCCATTCAGTTAATGGCTGTAATTTGTTTTAGACATATCACCAAGTCTTTGCAAGGTTGCACAAGGAATGTTTATCTTCTATGAGCCGTGTTCATAGGAACATGTCTTGTATGTCAGAATTAGCCTAATGTTTGGAGTAATGTGTTTAGGCATTCACAGTAGTTGTAACTCGTATTACAAATTAGAGAATGTTACCTCCTATTGATCAAAATAACTTTTCTGAATTTTTCATCTGTGTCGAGAGGCTTGCATAACTACCACCCACTGAGAGCCACTATCACACTATCCCAGGTTAGAACAATACTTTCCATGGAAGATGGGAACCTTCCTGGAGTGGAAAGAGAAACTCCTGCTCCACTTTATCATACCCTTTGGATCCAAAGGCTTTCAGTCAAAAAATGTAGAAAAAGGAAGCAACATTTATTTACTTATAAATAATTAGAAAAGGAGCAAACCATAACAAAGCAGTAACAAGA
This sequence comes from Serilophus lunatus, assembly GCA_013399895.1. NCBI lineage: Eukaryota > Metazoa > Chordata > Aves > Passeriformes > Eurylaimidae > Serilophus > Serilophus lunatus. The sequence goes on along the minus strand of VXBA01002626.1, from coordinate 149,840 downwards.
AAAAATCACCCCAACAAACCCTTCCCCTCCCCCTTGGCGCCCCACTCTGCATATTTTTTCTCTGTGTGGTCACAGCGATGGAAAAGCAGGCAGGTCCTGAGAGTTCACCACTCACACATGGGAGGTTCCCGCAGTTTTGCTACTGAGAATGGGCGAGTCCCTTGTCCAATACAGGAACAGTGGGAGATGGGGAAAGGCAGACAGGCTGGCTCTGAGAGAGGGCCAGTGCAGCCAGGGCTCTCTGTCTCTTTGGGGGCTGCTGCAGGGTCTACACATGCAAGGGAGGTAAGCCGGGCAAGGCAGAAGCAGCAGCAAGAGATAATCTGGTCCCAGGGCAGCAGCTGGGAGAAAACAGCACTAACAAGACAGCACCAAGTCCTCTTCCAGTATTGCAGCCAAAAACCAGTGAGCTGGGATGGTCCTCTACAGAGTACTTCTATTGTAAGAAATGAGGATGTGGGAAACACAGGCATACTCTACCCTTCCCCTGCACAGCGTCCAGGGCAGGAATTTGCCTGCCACCCAGCTATCAAGGGCTATTGACTCCCAGGTCAAAAGGCAATGAAGTCCCTCACTCCCACTGAGGAACTCTGCTTCCAGCCCAGTGGGCCACTCCCTCCCTTCCCCACTTTGCCAGATCATGATGGTAATGGGAAAATGTTCCAAAAAAGGATCTAACCCATAACACACCCACTAATATATAGTTCTACTTTTATGGTTTCCTGGTTCTAGTAGATGAAATGAAAGGTTAAATGATTTATTGAATTTTAATGGTGTTTGTCCTAAAGAAGTGATTGATTGGTTGTTTTTTTTTCAACAAGCGTGGTTAAGTGAGAATTCTTAGATTCAAATAAATCAAAAAGGATTAACCTCCCTTGTGAGAGTGTGTAGAGGGTTAGGAAAACAGCTTTTGTCTTTTTAGTTTGTGGGGAGGAGGTTGCCTGTTAAACTATTTTTTGTTTTTCCTGAGAGGGGAAGAGGAGCGAGTGGCTGAGCTGTGAGGATGGCCTTACCTTGTTCCATGCGGGGCTGTGTGAGGTCAGTGTGGTGTGTGGTGCTGCCCTGGCCCGGTGCGCCCAGGCTGCAGGCTGCCTCTCCCCTGTGCCCCCTCCCTTGGAATAGGGAGGCCATGCAGCCTGCCTGGTGTGCAGGGCCAACCTGGGCCTGTGCTCTAGGCAAGGACCACTGTTCCCCCTGCGGCCCTTTCCCAGGAGCGGAGAGGCTGTGGAGCCGGGCCCAGGATGGCAGTGGCGGTGGGATCCGTGCCTGCGGCCTGTGCTGCTGCTGCTGCCTGCCTCGCCATGGCATGGGGTTGGCCCATGGTTGAGGGCTGGTCCCGGCAGGTGCAACACAGCCCGAGGCAGTGGCAGGAAGCCATGCTGGTGCCTATCCTGGCTGCTGCTGCTGAGAGAGAGAACCCTGGATGGTGGTGGTGCCTGGTCCCATCCTGGCTCCAGGGAAGAGGCAGCGGCACCTGCCCCAAGCAGGTGATGGTGCCTGGTCCTCCCCCATGCCTAGGAGTGGCTCTGGGGAAGCGATGGTGGCAGGGCCAACCCATGGCAAGGGCTTGTCCCAGCGGTGGAGACGATCTATGGCTCCAGCCAGCGCCACCCTGTGCTGCTGCTGCTGCCTGATGTGTGCCGGGCTGGAGCTGGGACGGTGGTGCCTGCCTCACTGCAGGCGGCAGTGCCCAGTCCCGTCCCGTGCCCAGCAGCCATGCCTGCGGCTGCAGGGGGTAGAGCCCCTGCCCTGCTGTGGGCAGCGTGCTGGGCAGGGCAGGCTCTGGGCCAGCGCGGCTGCACAGAGTGGACCCGTGGCGGTGGGGGGCAGCCCACAGATGGTGCCCCCAGGCCCTGGGCATTGGAGGTGCTGGCAGGGTGGCAGCAGTGGCTCCTCCTCCCGGTGGGTGCTCACCATGAAGCATTTTTGGCAGGAATGCCATCTTGCCTTGTGCTGAAGTCTCGGAGGAGCTGGTGGTCCCGAGTGTCGCCATCCAATGGGAAGGTGGCATGCCCGGGAATGCTGCCCCAAGAGAACGCGAGATTGGCAGCCCATAAAAGCCAGAAACACGGAAGTTCGACCCTTTCCCAGCCTCATCATCCTTGAGGGAGGATCAGCTGCTGCTTCCCCTGATCCCTCCTGGTTTCCCTGACCCCACGGCATCATTTGAGCTTGGACAGTGACAGCAGGAGACCTCCTGGTGGCTACGCAAGTGTGGTATCTTCTCCTTAGGTTTTCATAGGGGGTCCTTTTCACCGTCTCTTTTTTTTCAGATTCCTAAACTGTGACCAGAACCATCTCTGAGGCAGCTTCCTCTCCTTCCCCCTGCTCCTCAGCCCACCAGCCAACTTGGAGAAAAAGTGTGTTATGTTCTTTTTTTTCTCTTGCGTAATATTGTGGGGTTGTTATTTGTGTATTTGGTTAGTACCTTACTGGAGTTCTGTTGTTTATAGAGCCCCTAGATAATAAAACTATTTGCTGTTGTATCTCTGTTGAGTCTCTCATCATTGTTGTGCCCCATAGCATCCAAACCAGGACAGAGTGGAACACAAGAGATCTAGTCTGAATGCACAAAGAATTATCCTTTGTCACAGGAGGGACCTAACTGTAACACAGGCCTCTGCGTTGAAGTTTAAAGATTTCATGCAAGCTCTTGTAAAATCTCTCTGGGGAAACAGTCCATCTTGGTTTATAGTACATAAATCTGTGTTGGTTGAGCAAACCATTGGTGATGGTGATTATTTTCTGTTCTACTTTAGGCATAATTTAGTCTAAGTAATACTAAGAGAAATGTTTTACTGCTAGTAACTGTTGTCTGATTTCAGAAGATCCTACCTGGATGATTACACAAGGTAGGAGATGATGAAACACATTTGAAGCTCAAAAAGCCCACATCACTTGCTAACAGTCATTAATGTACATTGCCTTGGAAGTTTTCTTCCATCTCTAAAACTGGCATATACGTTCCAAGTTCTACTGCCCCTTCCTAGGTTCAGGTGCACTTATCTTTGTTGTTTCAGTTGGAAATTCTTACAAACTATATGAGGAATGCAGCTCAGCTTTCTATAGGTGATAGTCGATACAGTTCTATAACTGTTTTTGTGATAAATGTTGACATCTTCTCCCTGTCTAGGTGAAGAGTCCAATAATTTTATTATTGTATTTTGTTTAATAAGATATTGTGCCCTAAATTTCCTCCACATTCATCTGTTTTCTAGCAGTATTTATATTTTTTCTATGTCCTGGAATGTTTTTTAAAAGCCCTTCTAAAATGTTGGTATATTTTTTGAGAGAGAATAGAATTTCTTAATCCTTATGGCAGTTAATTAACTGTCTAGTGGTTCTGCATGACAATGAAGCTAAAGTCCTCGTGATGTTGCTTTCAAATGCCTGGGCCTGCTGCTGTGACTTGTATAGCCAAACAATTTCTTCATACGCAAAAATCCTTCTGGGATGCAGTGAACTTAACTATCATAGATTGAAAAGGGTTTAGATTTGTAGAGAAAGCTATTCAAAAGATGTCCTATTCCAAAAGAGTTGGGAAACTAAAACAAGTAAAGGAATGTGTGTTAAGGTAACTTAAACCAGAACAAACTCTTTCATTGCCTTATTTAGAATTTTCGAGTAGAATAAAGAATGTGCTCTTTGATCTACATGTTGTATTCAGAATCATCTCATTTATGGAAGAAGAAAGACTAGGTTCAATTGAACTCCTAGCTTGCAGGTTGGCATCAGAGAAAACAAGGCTGCATTTTTTTTTTTTTGACTGTAAGTGTATAAAGTAGCTGAAAACACTTCAAAAGAAGGTTTGGGAATGTAGGTGACTGATACTAGATGACTAGAAAAGAATGTAAATATAAGATCCCCAAGAAGTCTCCTTCGATTGCACAGCTTGCACTTTGGTTGTCTGTGCCGTTTGCTAGGGATGCACATTCAATCTGTTGTCTCTGACTGTGTCATGCTGCCATCTACACTGAAAAATCCTCTTACATTGTTTAAAGAGGAGCACTACCTAAACCTGCAGGGCATGTTTTAATTTCTGAGCCAAGCTGCGACTTGCTTTTGGCTGTGGAGTTCTTAGTGTGGGGATGTTTTAGTCATGGTTAACAGGGTGAGCATTTTCTACTGGCAGTTTGACAGTTCCCTGTATCCCTGATATCTTAGTGCAGTTTCTCTTCCCTCCTCCGTACATTCTGCTTGGAAGTATTTTTATTATTTGTACCAATCCTCCACTTTTCTCACATTATTACAGATTGCCAACAAGTAGCATGCTGCCAAATGAGATAGCTGCTAAGAAAAGCGTATGGAAAGCCGTGTGAAAATGGGGGGAAATCTGCAGACCACTGCTTTAACAACAGTACTGACAATATGTACTGCTACGAAGATTTTGTGAAGTAGCTGTTTTCACTGGGGAGTGATCAGCTTTGGCTCTAGTGCTAGGAAAAAATGAAATTCTTTGAGCAGTGACCAGTGTCTTAGCATGCAGATGCCCTATTTTGCTCCATTGTTTAGCTGAACTCAACAAAATGCCTGCTCACAAATCAGCAAGCTTATTGCATTATGCTTTGAAGGAATTAGAAGAATTTCTAAATTCTTTTAACCTTGCAGCCCATTTTACTTAACAATGTGTTTCAGAAAGTGTCCTTGGGTTACTGAGTTGATCTATCTTGAGACAGAACACAGGTGATCACTGCACATGCAGGAAGTAGAAAACTCAAGACTGGCCCAAAGCCATATTTACATTTGTTTAGGTGAGAAATAAATGCCCAACTCATGGCAATCGCAGCTGTAGAAAGTCATGCATTCTGCAGGGTGTACTAGGCTGTTTAAATGAAAATCAACCTCTTGCAGTCAAATAGTGAATTTCCAATTTATTTGCTCCTCCTGTTCTTCAATTGACATGGTAATTTAGAAATACACAGAAAATGATGAAAATATGATTCATTGCAGCTAAATGTTGGTTGGGTTTTATCCATTTGTTTTCATATTTGTTAGTCTGTTTTCTTTTGTTTCACTTTTTGATTGGAACTAGGACACCCTGGATGTGACTTCTGCATAATAGCTTCAAAAATGTCTTTTCCGTGACTACATCAGTATAAAATATTACGTACTGGTATCTATGCCTCTATTTTTTAATTAAAGGTTAATTAAATTAAATAAAATGGAAATAGAATTTATAAGGCTTTCTCTAGCTATTAAGCTTCCTAAAAGTCAGGTAAATGTAACTCTGGGAAATGCTATTACAGGTAGTCTGTCTGAAAGACCAGTTTACTAGAAACTGTTCAAGACTGGCTCGGTTTTTTTCAAAAGACCTATTAATCTTTTTTTTTTTTCTTTTTCTGTTGATAAAGAGATGGTAGAAAAAGCCCCAACTTAAAATGCTTTCTTTTATAATGGATGGAGAGTGAGCTTGTAGTAATGGAGTATATAACTCATCAACGGCTCGTCTCATTAAGCAATAGGTACCTTGTAGCCAAGTTTATCTGGGATTGCTCCATCATCTCCACAAGTAGGAGACGATGCCTACTAATATTTTCATGAAGGAAAAGTTTTAGCTGGATAATTTAGTGAGTAGAATTTGTTTTCTTCAAATCCATCTCCAGCTAGACTTTCATTAATGGCATGTTGGGTTTTCTAACCATCTTTCCTGTATGGTGTGTAATGACTGTTTGGCATTTCTGAATGAAAAGGACTTATCTCTGAATTGACCAACTTAAAAATTATTTAGGAATTAATGCTTTAGGAAAAGTTGTATTAGGAATGAAGTCCAAATAAATTTACAGCTAAGTGGTTTTTTAGCCATGATTTTAAATAAAACCCAATGTACTCAGTAGAAGTGGAAGTCACGAGACTGCTCTTAAGCTTTCTACCTGCAGAAACTTAGTCATTTGGGGGTGTGGGGACTAGATGGGAATGGAAAAATGGTGTGATGCAAAAAGGTAGCAAAAGAAAATCTCTAATGTGTCAGTCATGATGGGAACATGTACATAGTAGCTCAAAAAAAGAGACAGCTTTAGTTGTTGTTTTTCAATGTACAGTTCAGATATTGGAGAGAGCTGAAAAAAATGGGTACAACCTAATTATACAACAAAAAATTGAGAAGTCATATGTGGCTGGCAGTGAGAGTTCCATGGAAGTTAGTGCTTTGACCTTTTCTGTTTCCAGCCAACATCGACGACCTAGTTGTGGGAAATAAACTAATTGAATTTGCTGATGCCACAGAATCAAAAATTGAGGTCACTGCTGAACAGCAGGTAAAATTCCAAACTGGTTTAGATCTGCTATTTATGGGGTCTCAAAGAAAGCAAATGAAATTGTATGTCTACAAGTGGAATGCAATACACATTTTGCTTCAAAATAAATTCATGAATACGAATTAATGGGATTGAACTAGAGTGGGAGAAAATTGAAAATGACTTTGAAGTAATAGCTGATGCACAGTGCTGTCAGGCCGTGTGATAGGGTGGTGGTGTGCCTTCGAATGTCAAAGAGAAGATCCCTTAAACTTCTTTAGCATTTAAATAAGATCCTCAAGAGTATGAGTAAGCTGCAGCAGTGCAATGGTGAGTGCATTGCCATGAATAACCTTTCCTTCTTGATCTACTAGAAAGATTGTACTACTGTTAGTCAATGGAGTGGCTAAGAACCTAAAGAATAAAGAAAAAACAGCCCAGATATTTATCACTGGGGAGAAAGAAAAGCCTCATCAGGGAGTTATGTGGAGGACAGTTCCTCCTTGAGCCCTTCCCAGCGACCCTCATGGAGGGATGGAGTGAAGTTTTTTTCTCCTCTTTAAAAGAGTCCCAAACAGTAGAAACTGATTGCTTTAGCTGATACCATCATCATTCTGCTCATATATAAACCATAGATTTTCAGAAATTTGCTAGGAGCAATCATCACATCTCTGAAAAATATTGTTTCTTGGAGACCTAAATGCTGAGCATACCCATTTTTATGCACCTAATATCTCTTTTGTCTGCATTTTGTTGTACAGTATCACAGCAAACCAGAGCTCTTGAGATGAATTCTGTTCCAAACAACAGAAAACAACATGTTTCTCTACTCTTACTACACTCTGACAACAACCTGTTTCTGTTAGGGCATGTCATGCCACTGGCACTTCTTAATATGTGGTACTTGTTGAAGCTCCTGTTAATGGTCAACAGCAAGTTGACCATAAGCAATTTAGTGTTCCTGTACATTGTTGGTTTGGGGTTTTTTTTGGGGGGGGGGTTGTTGGTTGGTTTTGGATTTTCTTTTTTTTTTATTATTATTTTTTTTTATTTTTTTAGTAATGCGCTTATAAAATTCCCAACTTCTTTGGCTACTCATCACTACATCTTGCTCTCTGGATACCCTATCAGCACAGTCACCTTTGCCATTGAATTAATTTTCACATTAAAAGTAATTTAGCTGTTTGACCCAACTGCTTCATTTAGAAAGTTATATCAGATTATCACTGTTCTAGGAAGTAGAAGTTGTCTTCAAGTACTGATATAATTCTGGTGGCTTAATCTATTGTTAGAAATATAATTCTGGTGGCTTAATATGTTGTTAGAAATATCTCAAGATAATAAATTAAACATTTATTTCCTATTTTCCTTTCTCTTTGCTTTTCTAGTGATATTTGCTTTAATGCCTTTATGGTCACAGAAGATACAAACTGACCCTTTAACCTTCATGTTGTGAGGATAAATGAGAGATTAAATCTCCTTTCCATTCTGTTTCTTTGCACCTTTCTGGTTTCTTTTGTGAACATAAATGGTTGGGCGGCTGGAACTTCAGGCTCTGCTGCAAATGAGGTTCACCAGTTTATTGTGCAATAGGCAACTTCTTTTCCCATCTCTGAGAAACCATTACATAGTTGAAAAGATTTAATTTATCTGTCACCTCTTCCAGTAGCGTTTGACCTGTTGCAGAGTTGAGATGCTGTTTAGTGAGTCCTCAGCCTGAGTTTGTTCCATTTGATGAGTTACAGTTGTTTTGCTGAAGTTTGTGGTGACATCATGACCTTATGTATGAAAATAATTGTGTTCAGATCCTTGTGTTGGTCCTGTCTCTTGTGTGCAGTCTTCTCCTCATCCTCTCGTTTATCACACTTGCAACTTCATGTCACAAAATACTTCTTTTATTGTCTAGGCTGCATATTATTTGAAATATTAAAAGATACTCTCAATCTCTCTTTCTGATGATCACCATTTCTTATTGGTCTGGTATTCCTGTTCAGCATACATGGTTTCTGAGCTTTCTGTTGTTCTGGGGCAGATTTGGATCTATAGTATAGGCTTATCTAGGATCACTATTCCATGTGGTCTGCAAGCACTAAGACACAGTTGCTGACTTGCTGTCTTCTGTCATTGTATTGGAAAAAAGGAGGATGCAGGTAAAATTCAAATGTCACTGAGCTTTAAGAAAAAAAAGGAATTGATATCTATCATATTCTCTAGCATTTGCCAGCAATACACTTTGTAAGCTGCCAGATTATATGCAAACTATCAAAGATTATATGTTGTGAAAGTTAGTTGTGAATTTTTCAGCATTGTTGTTTCTATGCAGCAATTCAGAAGCATGTATTGCAATTCGAGCTTTCAGCAGTGGAAACATCACAAAGCTATACACTGTGTTCCTCCCAATCTCAAATTCTTTTCATCTGAACAGTTAAGGTTCAGATTGTGTATGCAATGTTCATTTCTTATCACAGTGAATTGAATCAAAGTTTTGTGTTGCTGATGAACAACTCAGGCATGTCTGTTTTGAAATAAATTCTGCGGATCAAAGACATATAGAATAAGTAATAGGCTCTTAAATTATGGTAATTCATTAGCCCTTTGGGATATGTTAAGGCTGTCAGTAATTACCTGTGGAAAGCATGAATTTTTGGAGCTGTTGCTCTAAAGTCTCATAGTTGAACCTTGGCTCCAGTCAGTAGCTCAGGATCGTCTGTTTAATATGCGACAGAAGCCTTTCCAGAATATCCTTTCCATCTCTTAATTGCTTGTTTTACTTTAACCCCAGCTATGGAAAGGTTTCATCCCTATTTTCTGAAACTATCTTAGGTTTCATCACAGTTTGCATGATAGTTTTAACCTTTAATTGAATTTTAAATGCCAGTGGCTCTATCCGACCTGATCTCCAATAGTGTGTTGCAATCTTCAAAAATGCAATCTAGTCTTAAAGAAGCGAGGAAAGATTCTAATATATTAACAGACAAGTTTCTTTCCTGTCATATAGGAGAATGAAACTCAGTTATGTAGAGGAAGTAATTACACTCAGACCATGCCAGAGAAAAGCTAGTTGCTCTCTCTCTGGTCTTTGTCAAAAATGTTTCTCTATACGATACATACTTATTGTTTCCCCTCCGTCTCCAGGTATTTCTATATACATAGCCAAATCCAGAGGTTAACTGACTTTCTACCTTCATAGTGAAATTCAAGTTTGTGTGTTACCTGGTAAGAGCAATTCACCAGCTATCTCTGATATGTGATTTGTAAACTTTACCGTTAAGCCATATTTTATGAATTTTTACTTTGGATAAATGTTTATCCCTAATAAGGGAATAACAGTGGGGAAAGCCTATCTTTCCACTCCTGTCCCTTCTTCGCTATGCTCATTTGCAGTTGTGGGCTGGGGAAACTTACTCTTAGAGAAATGAGGAAGAGTTTTATCAGGTAATATGAAATGAAATGCTATGTATCAAACCAGAAATATCTTTCTCCTTTAAAAGTTGAAAATTCAAATTCTCCTAGATGATGTAAACCAGCATGGAACTCCTAGTGTGCTAATTGCCATTGAAGGATTGAAGGCTTACATTTTTTTCCTGTTGCATCAGTATGTGGCATTGCCATATGATTATATAAGAATCAAGCTAAAGCTGCTGTGATCTGAAATGAACTCTGAATGAGATTATTTTACGCGTGCCTTTCAACTACTGCATCCTCCTTTCCTTTAGTAAGTACATCTTGTTGACAAAGTCAACTGGACCGGGAGTGAGGTGGGCAATGCAGTCACTTTCTACCTGTGTAACCCTTACTGTGCCCTGAGGCACAAGGAATAGTAGCTTTTCTGCTGATATTCTTCAAGATTGTGAGTTTGAAACGGACTGCTGGGACAGCAAAGTATGAACCAACATGCAATAACATTTCCATGTAGTAGACAATTGACTTTTCCATCCATCACTCCTCCTTCTGAGACTGATCCACCAAGCATGAGAGTTACAGTCATTGTTTCTGTCTTTGCTCTAAAGTACTAGCCACATGCAAGTTTCTGTAGCTATTTGGCTGTGGATTGTATTCTTTTTTTTTTCTTACAATGAAATATGCCATGCCTAGAGGTATGATATATACAGTTTGAAAGCAAAATAATGCTTAAACTACACATTAATATTAAAGTACCTTTTGCATTATGAACTGCTTTTTAATTCCCTTTGGAATAGCTGCAAATAGTTTTACACAAATGCATTTGGTTTTGCTGTAGAGCCAATAAAAGTAATTTCATTCAAAATGTTCTTGGGCTACTGTTAAGAAATGCTGCTTGCAAAGAATATTTTGAAGTACTAATAAAAACAAGAGAGTTTAAAGGATTGGATTTTGTGTGTATGTGTGTATAGGTATTAATCCAGACTCATTGCTGGGTATAAATGTATTTCTTGCCAACATTATGAAAACTGCATAAATTCTCTTTAAAATACACTGACATTGTAAGATGAAAGATGTATGCTGCTCAGTATTTTCCTCACAGAGAAGGTTCAGAACCTTTCCATTAGAATGGAATTTCTCGGGACCATATCCTATGCCTGCACACAAACAGGGAACTAGCAAAAATTATGCATATGTATCTTAAGTGCAAAATATGTCCTAGTCCTTGAGTTTTCATTTTGATCTATGTAACTCTGAATTCTGATGTTCTAGACTGATATTTTTTGAGATAAGACCTGCCTTTTGTGTACAGGAAGGATCCAAACAGATCAAGGCTTGTTCTACACAAAGTTGTTTGCACTATATTTATGACCTGAACAGAGGCTCTGCAGTTGCAGAAGCTAGCCTCAAATCTGTGAGCTTCCTTACACCTCTGGCCTGAGAAAATTGCTAATAAGCAACTGAAATAATTCTATGTTTTTGATTTGTGAGGAATTGTGAAGGAAGGGAAACCACAGATAAGTTTGCTTTATACTGACTTGTAGCTTTAACAGCTCATTCACTTCAGTTGACTCAGTAGGCGATGGGGAGAACTTTGAAATGTGTGCATTTTATTTAATGGTCTGCAAATTCTTTTGTTCAGATTCAGTTTCTCACTTCCTTCCCCTCTTCCTCTGCAGCACACCCCCTAGATAGATCTAATACTGGGGCTCAGGTGTAAACTGAGTTCTTTTCCCTATGTCGTACACAAACCAGAGGAAGTGTTGAGTTGCATATTCTTTTGCTGTCCATTGATATTATGAGTTAATTTTGCATTTGCAATAGAGGAATAGATCAAGGCAAACTTTATGTGGAAAGCAAGTGTACATTTTTCATGAAACTGCTGTAATAAATTTGCATATCATAGCTAATGAAAAACCTTCATTTCCTTCTTGTTTAAATCCAAGAAAGTTTTGTATTCAGAGAGGCATTGGCAATTTAACACTGGGTCCTTTTTTGTATTGTCCCTTTTTCCTTTCTTACTTTCTCTCATTGCTCATGACTTTCATTTATACTGTGTTGCAAACCACTGCCTTTCTCAGTGTCTAAGTGCTCTTCGTGGACTCTCTAAAATGTTAAACTTTGACTGTTGCCTGAAAATTCATGTCCTTCCATGAAATCATCTTGTTGCTTGTGCGTTTCAGAGTCTGTTTCCTAAGGAAGGCACCCATAAATGTTCATGCAGGAGCCCCGTGGTTTTGGTTTTAGGCTTGTATCCATAGATGTCTGGCAGCCACAGATGGCTTCAGCAGCAGGTGATGTGCAGGGGTACAGTGACAGGTAACACATATGGGTCATGACTACCAGAGACCAGCCCTGATGAGGAGGACTTGGAAGTGCTGGTGGAGGAGAAATTGGACATGAGCTGATAATGTGTGCTGGCAGTCCAGAAAGCCAAACACAATCTGGGCTGCATCCAAAGCAGTGTAGGCAGCAGGTCAATGGAGGTGATTCTGCTCCTCTTCTCCAATCACAAAAGATCCTATCTGGAGTGCTGTGTCCAGCTCTGGGGTCACCAGCACAGGAAGGACATTGACCTGTTGCAGTGAGTCTAGAGGAGGTACATGAAGTTGATCAGAGGGATGGAGTACCTCTCCTACAAGGAAAGCTGAGAGAACTGGGGTTGTTGAGCCTGGAAAAGAGAAGGCTTTGGGGTGCCCTAATTGTGGCCTACCAGTACCTGAAGAGCACCTACAAGAAAGATGGAGAAGGACTATTTACAAGGACAAGGGACAATGGTTTCAAACTGAAAGAGACTAGATTTAGATTATATTTTAGGCAGAAATCTTTTACTTGTGAGGATGGTGTAACACTGGAACAGGTTTCTCAGAGAAGTTGTGGAGGAACTGTCCTTGGAAGTGTTCAAGGCCAGGTTAGAGGGAGTTGTGAGCAACCCCGTTTAGTGGAAAGTCTCTGCCTACAGAAGGAGGGTTGGAACTAGATGATCTCTAGGGTCTTCTCCAGCCCAAACCATTCTATGATTTTATGATTTTAATTTCTAGGCTAGTGTTCAGAATGAGTCTAATGAAGACACTGAACTACTTTCTGACTATAAATGTAATTGCAACAAACTTGAAGCACCTCAAAGCATCACTGGAAACAGCAGCATAAATAAGCCCTGGCATTTTAGTGTACTTTTGAGAACATTCCTCTTTCTGTGATGCTGACTTTGATCATTATGTGGTATTAAAGATTCTGGTGTTAAGCATGATGAAAGGTATTTTAAATTGATAAAATCTCATATGTTTAATATTTATAAATGCAAACAGTGTTTCCTGAGAGGAGAGTTTTTAATTCTTTCTGAATCCTTGGAAGTTAATAGCTGTTGCAAGAACTAAGTATCTCTTGAGACTGCTGCACTAAAAAATGAAACTTGAAAAATATATTGAATTTACTGTTCTGATAATGTAGGATTGTGTCCAGTTGTGTTTGGAGATCCCTTAGAATAGGAATCAGTCAATTTGGTGGCATCAAGCATCAGGACCCTCTGAAATCACGACTGCCCACAAGATAAAGAGGCCGTGTGCATATGGTGCTGTTAATCAGAGGATCCAAGAAAGAAAGACAGAATGGAGAAGTTAATGGAGTCTCCTCTTTATTCCAAATTCATCAGGTTTTATAGTCCAAAGATTGTTTTGGTTAATACAGCCAATAGAAAAAAGGAAAAGTGGTCACATGCCGTTGTCTCAGAGCTACAAGAAAATCATGAGAGGGTGTTTACATACCTAAGACATTATATCATAGTCTGGCCATGCTGTATTAATAATTTAATAATGCTACACAGGATTAAATGTCTTTTCCCCTTTTTTAGCTCCATGTTCCTTTTTAATTTTTCTCTTTTTTTAGTCTGATTGTTTTTTAAGGAAACTTTATCAAAAATTATAATTGCTATGATTGGTGTCAGGTTGATTTGTAGAAAGATTCTTAAGTTTATTCACAGTGCAGTTGTTGTTAAAGCTCTAGGTTGTTGCTTCAGTGACAACCCAAACCCTCAGTGATCTGACTTTCTGTAGCCATTGTACTCTTTTTTGCTCTCCTCAGATTTCTCAATGTGTGGGTCCTGCTGAGGCTTTCAGTGTAAATATATGGCCATATATGAGGTTTTAATGGGCTCAATTGTAGTCATATTTGAACTGCAGAATTTTAAAGTACCCGGTACATATGATCACAGTAAATGGAAAACATGTTTCTGCCTGAAATACCTGCAAAGTACAATGGCAGCTGCTTGTAAACATTTATTCAGTTTGCAGGAAATGCTGTAAAATATCCTTCTTGAGATAGTTATATTGTTTTTATGCTATACCTTGTCTCTTTCTTCTTCTTGTTCCAGTTGTTGAATGTGCTGCTAGTAGAGCAGGCAATTGCAGCGCTGGGAATTCAGGAATTCTTTCTGCTGGGTGCTTTGTTAAATTCCTTGGTCTGAGCTTGATCCTTACTCTTCATTGCATTATTTATTCACATCTCTTCCATCCTTTATCTTTTTCCACCAATCCTTTATTTTTTTCCTTCTCATTTCTCCTCTTCCCTTCCATGTTACTCCAGGAGGTTTGCGATTTACAGGCAGCTATCACCTTCACTTTGAAGAGGAATCACTGAGTCTTTAGGACCTGTTTTAGCACAGGTAATAATGAACAATAATTATGAACAGTTAATGGGGAAATTTGGGTCCTAACAGTTGAAACTGTCTGTATTAACAAAGGAAAACAGGAAAAACTGCACCCTATTCAAAAGAAGAAAATTTCCTGCTCCAAGTACCTTCCTGCTTTTGAATGTGTAAGGCATACATCTCAGCCTTCTTTATTTCTTCTGCCCTTATGCAAGAAAATAAGAAAAAGAGGAAAAAAGGCAAAATGATAATGTGGGGCAAAGGTGCAAGGATGATTTCAACCATGGAAGACAGTAAATGGCATAAATTCTATGGTATCTTGTATGTTATTTACAAATGTGGTTAGTTTGTAAGGTTTATGGCTTTCTGAAACAACTTTTAGATGACTTGAATAGAAAACATTTTGCATGCAGTTTTGTTATTTGGATTTTTTGTTGGTTTTGTTTGACGATGGTTGTTTTTTTTAAACTTTTTTCTGATGCTTTGTTTGATTGCTACTTTATGCAGCAATTTATACCAACAAACTTTACATTCTTTGTCCAACTTCTGTGGGTAAATAAATGCTGTTGAATAGCTTAAAATATTCTGGATGAGATAAAAGATTTGTCAAAGCTTTAATGATTTCAAGAAGACTAATCCCTGTTTGCTCCATATCCTCCAAAACGCAAAGAGGGCTTGTGAAAACTAGCTATTTTTTTCTTATCTACCTCAGATATAAGAGAAATGAAACTTGGCCTCCACAGACATTCTATTTCTGGGGTCCAAGCAGTCCTGCTAAAAGTACCGGAGACAGAGCAGATATTGGTTTTGTATGTCGGTCATAGTGTGTCCTACAGTTTAT
The DNA here is from genome assembly GCA_013399895.1 of Serilophus lunatus. NCBI lineage: Eukaryota > Metazoa > Chordata > Aves > Passeriformes > Eurylaimidae > Serilophus > Serilophus lunatus. The sequence continues at coordinate 134,719 of VXBA01002626.1, read as the reverse complement.
TCAGTGAGAACTGCACTGTTGCTGCTTCTCAGGAGTTTTCCAGGAGTTTATTTTAAACTTTCTGTATTTTAGTCCCTTCTATTTTTGTCGCTGATGACTTTGTAAAAGTCTACTAACAAGTTACCCATGGCAGTNNNNCCCCCCCCCCCCCCCCCAACTATTATATGTGGTATCTCTTACTTCAAATGCAGGTGAGCATGGTATTTTATTTTGAATCTACTCTGAGGAAGAATTTACTTTTAACATCTCTAGCAAAGAAAATGATGAGGCATTCATTCAACAAGCAGAATATAAAACAGACATATTTCAACTCAAGCCATCCTTTTTTAAGCCCAATGTCAAAACTGAAACAGTGGGTTCTCCTACAGCAGCCCATGTTTTCTTTTGCAGTCATAAATACCATTACTTTGGAATCTTTTCAATTCTCCAACTCCATAAAAATGATGAAAGGAGACAAGAGAAGAATTTTCCATTTAAACGGGTGTGTATTGGTAAAACAAATATGAATTGTAATGCTTCTGGGTTATCTTATCAGTAATGTATCTCCTTGACACATTACAAAGCTCCCAAATCTTTTAACTATGTTCCCATAGATGTGAAAATGTTTCCCAATAGATATAAAGGCCAACGTCAAATGTCCTCCTGCAGGTTATAAATAATGATGAATGAAAACAGTATTTGCAATCACTTGGGTGTAAACATTCCTCATCAGCCTGTTTGAGGTGGTATCATTGAGCAGCCCCATGGATCAGGCTGAGGCTGAATGCAGGGTACGTTTAAGACTCCACATCACTGTGTGTTGATGATTCATGCCTCTGTGAAACAACAAGTATTTCCTCATGAGCCTTTAGTTGTTACAATCAGATAATAAATATGCTTCTTCCCCTCCACTGCCCCCTCCTTGCCTCTTGGTTAAAATATGTATCAAAAAGTTGGTCTGACAGTTGTAGGCTGGTAAAATCGAGTTGAAATCTTTTTGTAGAAAGAAAAGTAGCCTTTCGAGTACAACGCTCTAGTAATAAAAGTTAAATGTGCTATTAAAAGGAATTGTACTGAGAGAATAGTTGTCTGGATAAAAATCCACTGAACAGTCATCCTTTCTGGCTCACACCTGGTGAGAAGTGACAATGTGTGCAAAAGATGTTCAGTTGCTTATGTCATCGTACTAGAAGCTCAACACAAATTTGTGAAACATCCTATGCCTTGCCACGGTAGTACTGAATATGTACTTAGAATCAGTATTCCCACCTTACTGAGGAGGAGTTGATGCCTAGAATATCTGACCAATACAATCCAGTACGCTATTGATAAAGCTGGCAACAGACTGATTCTTCAGGGTTGCAGTGCACTGCAAATGGAACAATTTTCAAGAAAAATAAGAAATGCTTATCAGGGAAAAGTTATTTTAAGTAACCAATTCTATTAAAACTTCAAGAATTCTTCTCATAACAATTATTCAAATAAATGGGGATATGTAATTTTTAAAACATGAAGTGGAAGAGGGTTTTGAGGAATGCTCCTCCAATTCCAAGTGAATTTTAAGTTGTAGATAGTTCTCATGAAAAGAAACAGGTCAAACTTTGTAGGTCTGGACTGAACAATTGTTTGAATATCTGTCAAAGATTCTGTGTCTCTATTTGCCTTGTGGTCAGCCTTCCAAAGTCAAAGAGGTGGAAACAAAAGCCTAGGGATAGTGAGTTTTTCTTCTTTTAAAAATGTTTAATTCTTCAGATAAAATTTCAATGTCTGTCAAAAGTCTTCTGGGCAATGAACATGCTAAAAAATATTTTTTTTTCCTATCTGTATCCATTTTACCCCACTCAAAATTGACTTCTTAAAAATCAGCATATCTAAAAAAGCTGGTGCCCTAATATCACCTGCTGTGCTTTGTGCTTCGCTGGGATTATAGGAAGCTGCTGTTTAATTAGGATGCTGGCTACACAGTGTATCATAAATTGAGCTAATTCATTTCACCAGGTTTAAATCTCACAGAGTTTAAGGTTGTGCAAACCTTGCAGAGTGTTTTTCAGATCCGAGAATTCATTAGATTTTCATCTTATGTTGTTTTTTGTTTGTTATTGCATTTATTGTTTGACTGAGGATTTTTTGTTTGTTTGTTTGGGTGTTTTGTTTTTTTGTTTCATTTTGGTTTTTTTGTGTGTAATTCTTCCTTGGAATTAAAGAAGCAGTGTGAGGGTGGATTTATATGCAGAAGGTGAAAATGATATGCTTGAATGACCTTCTCTACATAAGAGATACTGTGCCTCATGCCTGTTGCTGCTGCAAAAACAGTGAACTTTAGACAAATGTACTTTAGACAAATTGCTGGGAACACTATTTCCAGGCTGAAAGTCAATGGGCTGGTGCCGCTTCTGCTCCCAGCATGTCATGCCTACCCTGCCCTGTTGGTAGTGTGCTCCTTTGACCCTGTCACATCCTGCAAGTACAGGGAATTTGTTCTGAAAAGGAGCTTGATTTCAGCGGTGCTGCCCAAAAGAGGAAAGAAGTTAAATCTATTTTTTTCCACTATAGTACAAATCTATCAATTCTTCCTTATCCATTAATTTATATGTATAATGACTAAAAATATATTTTTTCCAAGTGGTGAGCAGACCGCCTGTTTCTGACAAATATTTACAGATCTTTCCTGCCCTGTCACGCCTCAGAACTGCTAAGCTGGCATTCTAGTTAACTGTTAGACTTGTCCTTAGTAGGAGACTTCCTAGATGAAGGATCCAGGCCATTGTTTCTCCATAGCTCCACACTAGATGAAGTGCATAACTAGGCTTTTTAAGTGATATGAATTTTGCTGTCTGTCAGCCCATTCACAGTGGTTCATAAGCGTGAAAATGTTGTCCCAGAGTGAAAATCTTTACCTCTGTGCTTCTCCTCCAGAACCTTTAAGCATTGAGATCTATTGCCATACATTTTATTCCTTTCAATGTTCTAACCTTTCTGTATTATTAATTTATCAGCAAATGGATTATAACTTCTGTTAGGTGAGGTACCTTATCAAGCACTTGCTCGTAAAACTGATTTTATTTTCTTTTAATTAATGTTTGTTTTTTTCCCCTCTGGTACTAATTTCTTTTTTTGCAAGAACCATGCTTCTGTGACAATAAGCAGTCATTTTACTGCTGGAGGAAATCCAAGGCAGAGTTACCAGGCTGCTTCTCTGTGAGAACGGTTTGGGAAAATACAATTTCTGGCTTATCTTTGAATCTTAAGATAGACTCCATGTCTTGTTTTTCTCCATGACAAGGAAAAAGTTTTTATTTACATTTTGTAGTCATACAAAAATGAAAAATCATAAGTCATGAGATAGGAGAGGAGGTTTTGGAGTAAGGTATCATGATTTTTTTTTCTTTTGTATGTGTAACTCATCAGATGGCTAAGGAAGTATTACTTTTCTAGAGAAACATGCTAGGATTGTTGCCAATAGTTGGCTGTTCAAAAGCAGAACTCTTATATCTCTGCCATGTGGGAGAGTTACACTCTTGTGCGCAACGTTTTTTACCTGATATTAAGAGCAGCTGCACAGGCAGAGATTTCCCTTGGTGAGAAGCAAAGCTGGAAGGAAAGACTCAAACTTGCTAGACTTGCTGCACATATGCTGATCTGCTTTTGCATCAAAATGTCCCAAATGCTTCTTGGGTGGCTGTCCAGGAGTGCAGAGGAAGGCCCAGTATGTAACTGCTGCAGAGTCACCTCTGGTATCAGGCAGGTTCCAGAATAATGAGGCCAGAATTGCTTTGATGCTGCCAGTAAAGCTAATATTTTTCTACAAGATTAACTCTTTGTAACTGGTCTGGTATTTTTTGTTTAAATTTACTTTTTTTGTATATTCTACTCTTGTAAAAATAATGTTTAAGTATGAAACCATCTACTTCCGCTGGTATTCTTTTAAAATTTATGTTTTAATCTGCATTTTGTCTCAAATAACTTGAAAACTAAGGCATTAAGGTACATCATAGCATCAGAACACAAGGAATGTTAATTCAGTGGTTTCAGGAACACTTCTTAAAGTAATGGCTATAAAAATAAAGTTAATAGGGATATTTAGGTTTTAAAATCCAAATACTGCTGAGGAAAAGTGACTAATGGGACAAATGCTTCAGAATGCTGAAGGTTTCTTAGCCATGTCATGTTGTCAGTGAGGGAGAGTAACCAAAGGCAAACAGTTATGGATAGCATTTATTGCCATATGTTCCAGCAGTGAAATTGTGGACAAAATTCTGAATGCTGTTGTACATGTTCTGTGTTATCAAAAGATTTAGTTGTAATCCACCTGCCTATTTGCCTTTCTAAATATTTTTTTGATAGTAGCTGATGAAAATGCATGAACCTGAGAAAACATCTTCCATTTCATCATTCTAAGAGCCTAAGGAATGTGTAAAGTAAATGATTTCTG
>VXBA01002626.1:0-130297 GCA_013399895.1 Serilophus lunatus | reverse complement strand
GGAAAAATATTTTTCTTTCTTAAATCAGTAGCTGTAGAAACTACTCTGAAGTATCAAAAATATTGATTCACAACAGGTATATTTTGCTACATTTCATTTTCTTCCAGAGTCCACACAGAATAACTGCCTCTTATCATTGTAAACCAAATCAAAACCAAACTAGACTTGAGTGCATGTTGCCTTATTGTCACGTGTAAATGAGCCAAAAAAACATCCAGACCATTTCTGAGACAGAGCATTTTTAGCATAGTAAGGAAGCTCTGAACTTTAAGCAGCAGCAAAAGAATGTTCGGTATTACAACTTCTAAATTATCTTTTTTAGACAAAACAAAGGGGAAACTACAAGCATGGAAAAAATTCCCTGTAGATATACTGGAGATAAAGAATCACATTATTATGTTTCTTTATTTTCAGTAGTTCTAAAATATATTAAAATCAATTCTTTTCAAGTTATTATAGTGATACACAGTGTATATCGTATATGGTTCTTTACCCTGTTGCTTTTGAGGACATGATAAAAAATTGAACTAATAGTGAGACACCATTGTAAACCTCGTCTTTCAGTCCACCCACCTCCAATTAAATGTAATCTTATCACTCCATCTGAATAGCTACAGAATATCAAATGGGAATCAGTCTTCAAGTATGCAGTTGCCATTAACTTTTAATTTGAAACGTTCTTAAATCTGAAAAAGCAAGCAGTTTGCAAATTGATTTGGATGAACCACCTCTAAGTCAATAGTTACGAAACATTTATTTGGTAGTTTGGGCAGTTTAGCTTCACCTGCAATTTCATTTCCTGTTCCATCTTATGGTGTTCCAATGCCTACTTCACTAGTTCAACTGGTACTAAAGCATTCAGAAGTCTGATTTAAACTGTACAGTGGTTTTGGTATTCCTTGCTATATTATTTTCAGATTCTATTCCCCTAAATACTTTAAATTTGTATTTTACTTTTTTATACTATATTGTAAAATTGTGAGGTTCCACCCACTCCCCCCCCACTCCTGTGACATTTAAGATTATACTTCAAACACAAGCCTCTGCTGGACAGAAACACTCCTTCCTCTCACAGAATATAGGCTGATTTAGTGATTAGAAAGGTCATGTTAAAAAGTTGAAGAAATGCATAGTATGTGAGACAAGAAAGATGTAGTTTCTCTTAGTGTGCTTATGCTAAGAAGGTTAATTAATTCTCAAAATATGCACTTTTTCTTTCATGTCCAATTTTAATGTTTCTTCTTATCACTTATTCATTGAAGCATTTTAGTTCTGTAGGTTAAGATCTGCATGAAGTTTATGAAGTGGCATGAAGTATTACATTAAAATAACTTTTTTGGGGTGTAAGGAAACAAAAAAAAGCAGAAGAATGGTATAAGAATTCAGAATTTAAATCTTAGAAATATAAACATCTTCAAATTCTAAAAAAGTTACTTTTTTTGGGTGACTAAATATCTATTTTGCTGATTAACCTGACAATGTAGTTAGGGAGGGGAAAACCCACCAAAAATCTATTCTCAAAGTCAATGGAAAACTACATAACATAGTCAAGAATAGACTTCGTACCTGAATTCAAAACCCGGGTGGAAAATGCAAGATTGGCCTCATAGACTTTCCCTGCCTTGACAGCACGACTCTAAAATGCTTATGTCTTGTACATCATAGAAGGTGTTCTCTTGATATTTCGGGGAGAAAATACTTCTTATTAACTTTTTCCTCTCTAATACTTTGGAGTGCATTGGTTAGTTTGATCTCATTATGAAGTACTGCTGATTTATTTTCTTTAGGAAAATAAAGTAACATTATAAAATATCTGTTGTTGAGTTGGTAGGTTTCTTTTTGTGTTCTTTTACTAATATAGATTTCTGCTTCAGTATTTTGGTGACTTATTTCTTCTGGAAATGTTGTTGAATAACCATACTTATCTGCATACAGATAATGTTTTTTTATGATACATGTTATAAATGAAAATCATTTAAGTAGGATACTATATAAAAGATGAATTTTAGTAACATATTCTTATAATCTTTGTCTTGCTTTTTTTTTTTTTTGCTAATGAGACACAAAAGGACTTTTATTTATAGTGAGGAAGACAACTTACTTGAGCCAAATGTAGTAGGTTAGTATGTTAGGCTTATAGGGTAAATTAAAACTTTTTTTTAAACTCAGGAAAGGAGCATCTAGTGAGCAAAGTGTACCTGTTGCAGCTGATCACCTTTTCATGACATGAGCAGAGATTTCTGCTCTCACAGAGTGTACTTTCTAGTACAGATCAAGACTATGGTGTGTGTGGTTCACCTGCCTGAGAGATTGTTAGGAACTCCCTGCAGTTAGTGGCTAGGTCATGTTACAAATGTTTTCGTTCTTCATTTTTTACTTTCCCCAAAATCTCTTGGAGATCCTTTGTCTGTTGTAGGATAATCTTTCATACCGTCATAACAATTAACTCAGGGGGGCTCCTTTCTTTTTCAGGTGGAAGTTGTTCTATGCCAAATATCTGATATATTGTCTGAGGGAGTTTCCTTCTTCTGCCTGTTTTACTTATTGAGTAACATTTGTCTTCATTATCAAGATAATAAAGCACTTAAATATTTCCAATTCATAGATTGAAAGCAAATGAAAGAGCACAGTGTTGCCTTTTAGTTTCTAGCAGTAGCCACCTACTTTTACCATATTTCCTTTTTTAAATACAGTCACACAAAGACTAAACTCTTTGATCTGCAGAATTCAAGGAGCTTGGTTTGTATGCATTAATTTTACTTCTATGACTCTCATCTCCGTGAGCACTTATTTTAGCCTTGCCTCTACTTGCAGCCTGTTTTTATAAATCATTTTAAGTGCCTTTGAATGTTTGCAATGAAAATAATGTGTGGACAGTCTTACTAGAAAGTTAGTAAGTCAAAAAACAAACCAAAGAATCACTGGATTTGTGGAAAAATCCTGGAGGTATCTCCCGAGGGTGGGGGAGAGTCCAGGGTTTTTTTTTTCACTCTACCTTAGAGCATCAACATTTGAAAAGGTGTTTATTTTACGCCAGAGGAAGATGTATGTTAGGATAACAGTAAGATGAGGAAGATAAATAATTTGAAAACAATTGAAACCAGAAGTAAAATTTCAGCAGTGATTCTAGAGGAAAACATAGATTTATTGGTGTAAATCACCTATATTTTGTATGGAACAAATTGAAAATCACAGGATTACCTTATTTTATCAGACCAGCTAGACCAGTGCATAGTGTCCATGATGGATATTAACTTATCCTCCCAAATTCACTATGTAAAGATTTTAGGTTTATAGCTTGTAGCTAATTTGAATACTTAGTTGTATGCCTTGATGGGTGAAACCATTAGCTGGAGCAGTAGAACAACTACATTCATCAGGCGAGGGCTTGATTATCAGTCAGTTAGTAGCTCTCTAATTACCAAGACTTAATAAACTTGAAATAAATGGCCTCGTGCTTCTGTAAGCGTTTTCTGTCTTTTGACAGAAGGATGATAAATGTGATCAAATTATGATGCCTTTAAATAATAGAAATAAGAGCTGGAGTACAAGAAGATTGACCCATTTGCCTAGAAGTTATTTAAATGAAAATGGTGGTGCATAAAAATCAATGCTTGTAAATATAAACCCTGCCACTGGACAGTTTTACATTTCTTATCCTACAGATGGACTGAAACTTGGAAGATCCCAGTGCTCCAGAAAGTCAGTCTCTTGGTTGAACGAAGTTCTGCCCTTCTCAAAACAAAACAAAATCAAGCCAAACAAAATAAAAAATAGCTTTTCCCAAAAGCATGTGCAAAACCATGTCTGTCGGTCTTTAAAACATCTCTTAATTTGTCTGAGTAGAGATATTCCGAGATGACAAAAATGTAGCCTTTAACTGTTAAGGTACAAAGCAAAAGACAAATGGTTTTGAAAACTCTGTTCATAGCTAGAAGATGATTTCAGTATGTACTTATAAAAGTGCTATCTGTATGTACATATAACAGCAGAAATTTCCTTTGAGATGTTTCCAAGACTGAAAGTTCAGGGAAGTGCAAGTTCGAGGAAACACAATTTCTATGACCTTCTCAGCCTGAAATGAACAACTTTACTACTAAATTCAAAACTTTGAATCAGCTTAACTGTAGGATAAAAACAGTTTACTGAACACTATTTATTTCGTTAGTGCATGCTGTTTCTCAACTAATGAAGTGAGATAGAAAAAAATATATTTAAGGTAAGATGGTTGCTAAGATCAACGTATCGTGTTGATCTTAGTCATTGACAGTAGCTCAAATTAGGTTCCAAACAAATCATTATCTCTTGAAAGCATGTTTTAGCCTGTAGCATTCATTCCTGCAAGAGGTCACACAGATACAAGTGACTCAATTTTTGGAGGGCTGATAATCCTATGATCGCTGATAATGTTTCTTGTTAGGTGAGATAAAATAAGATCTTATACTTTGGATAAAATTATTTTGAAATTCAAACCTGATAACTGGAGAGCTTACTGTGAGGCTATGTGGGACTGTGGACTCTTCAGAGGTACAATATTTTTTGCTGGTTTTGTTGATGTATCCAATACTAATTATAAGGACTGGCAGCTCTTGGAGTGCCGTACTGCTTGTATCTGTGACTTCAACCTCTGATGAGAATTAACCACTAGCAGCCTATATATTTTACTCTATCATGGGCTATCATGGACATACTAGCTGAAAATTTCAGCCACTTTCAGAAATGATTGATTATTCCAGTGCAGATTTTTCCCTGCTTTTGCATTTTGGAGTTTTGTTTATTTGGTTGGGGTTCTTTTGTTCTTGTTCTGATTGATTTTCTCTAGTTACCTTACCTTTATGTGGATATTAGCCATCATGTCTTTAAACATTCTTCATTGTCAAAGAACCTCCATGTTTATTAAGAAAAGAGATGTTGAAAGCAATTGATGTGTATCACAGAGTTTGAGACAGGGACCCCGATCTTGTAAACCAAAGGATAACTGACTTTAATTAGGCCAACAACAACAACAAAAAACTTCAGGATTTTTTTTTACTGTAGAAACTTCAGCATTTCAGTGAGGAGGAAAATGAGACTTCAAAGTGTCTGTGGGAATTTGGGGTGAAGGGAAGGATATAGAGGTTTGAACTAGCTCAGAAGCCTACGCTGAACTAGTTTTCATTATTTGGCTTCCCTGTGGTTTGTGGCTACTTCTGAAAAATATTTATAAAAATAATTCTAAATTGAAAACATTCAAAAACTTTCAAAAATACAATCCATTTGGTTTAAAAGTTCTGATTGCAAAGAAGAGGAAATTTGAACTTTTTTCTTGATGAATTTTGCCAACAAAATTTTACTCCTCTCAGGTTTAGTGACTTGTGCAATGAAACATTTGCACTTTCTCTCTCCACCACCCACTTATATGGTGACAGAGCTACATCAACAAGTTTCATCAAATCCTGGCAGGATTTGAATACATAATAGTCCTTTTCAGAGAGAATTTTTTTCAGGTCTATAGTTTAATTATGCATTTGAGTATCTCAAAGTGATTATTGACAATATTTTATGATGGATAAAAGCTGCATTGAGGTTTGCTGACTAGCTGTAATGGGTTGAGCAAGTCATGTGAGAAGTGTTCCTTGATCATTCAGTACTGCTCAAGTACTTCTGACGCAAATACTGAATCATGTGTCTTTGAAATTAGCTTTCACAGATTTATACCAGTAGCCACAGATTTATCACAGGGGCCAAAGGAGCTGATTTTTTCCATTAATGCCTGGAGAGGCAGGCTTTGTGATTAATTTCACAGCTTCTTCTACTGTTGGTCAGAAAAGCATAGTTGCTCGAATGCCCTTATGAGTAAACAGAAACCCAAGTTGAGATTTATTATGATGACTTACTGAAAGTAGTGAAATTTTTATTAACAGCAATGGTTGTACTAGCTTGACTGATAAGTATGAATGAGGAATGTTTCTTATGTTTACAACATAGGGACTTTCACTGAATTTTCAAATGTAGTTAAATAGGTTGACTTGAATATGTAATGCTTCATAGCATTAATTTCTGTGTGATGTAGGTTGATCCATTAATGCACTGTCTGAATAGATGTGATCAGTGTGGAGAATGTCCTAGGAATCCTGAAATCAGAACAGATAACAGGAGAGCCAGAGCTGCTAAGTTTTTCAACTAAAGCTTTATTTCTTGTCTCTTACTGTTTTAAAGTGTTTCAGGAGTCTATATTCTCTTTCCTGTGCCCCCTTAGAAAGCATGGGTTTTATTTTCTAAATAAGGCTTAGTGTAGAGGATTGGGATTTTTTTTTTTTAATATAAGGTCAGATCTATATTTATTCAAGCAGTTAGCAAGTATTGATTCTCGCCTTTTCTTATGCACAGAAACCGATTCATCTGAAGCAGCTAAAAAGTGCCAGGTTCAGAATAAAAAAATAATCACTAACAGTTTTTATTAAAATTATTTTATTAATTTTTTATTAAAATTATTTTATTAAAATTTTATTAAAATTTATTAATCTGTGGAACTCTGGTTCGGGATGTTTTTGGTGATAAAAATTTCATATGAATTTAAGGAGAGACTGGACAAATTCATAACAGAGAAGTCCTCTTATATCAATAAAAAATGCCTAACCACAAATTGGTGGATGAGTATGTTAAGGAAATATTGATATATATCTTGCCCTTTTCTTAAGTCTTTTAGTATCCACTTTTGGTTACTGTCAAAGGCAGGCTATTGGGATAAAGTGGTCTTGGTTGGACACACCAGTGCTGCTTTTGTAATCCATCAAGTCTTCAGCCTGCTTGTTTTGTGGACTATATTAAAAATAGTGTGGTCTTGTAACCAGAAACTTTACTTTAGGGGAAGAAAAAGGATAGAGTTGCACTCTTTAAGCATGCTTATGTTGATTTTGTCTTTGTGCTTTTATTATTTCAGCTTATTTCATAATAACCGCTTTTCAATTTTTTCTTTGTAGCTGGTATTTTTGTCATTTCCCAAAAGGATAATTTTCAGTTATCTCCAAATGCCTATAAATCAAACACCCATTTTCCTAGTAGCCTTCAGTTTCCAGCAGCATAATAGTAAATGCAAGATAGTTTTTGTAATCTTGTTTTCTTATAGTGGTAAAATTGAATAAGTCCAGAACAGATCTAGGATTTTATTTATTTATCTTTAAATGGGCTAAGCTGCACTGCTTTGTGGGGATTTGATCACAAAAATTGAAAATATAGATGTAGAAACTTCCAACCAGCTCACATCTCTTAAGCTCCTATTCAGTGTTGGGCCATACAAGAAAAACAGAATGAATCATGTACAGATTTTTAAAACATCTGCGTGGTTGTCATGATATTATCCATGATATGTTTAGCCAGGTATTTTGCTTTTAAAGGCTTTCTGGTAGGCATTATGAAGAAATATAAACTAAGAAACAAATAAAAAGGTTGTGCTCTTCTCCTAGAAATTCAGTTTATTGAACAGAAACATGCCTACTATCAAGGAAGCTGGCATGTGATGTTTAAGTAGAAGCTTAATGATAATAAAAATGGACTATTAAAGAAGTGAATTTTCATCCTAAACCACAGTATTTCTACTCAATTTCATTGCAAAAATTGAGTCCCTTACAGTGAAGCCTTTCCCCTGCCCTCTTTCTATATTTGTAACTGGAAGGTGTTACAGTGTGGGTGCTTTGTTCCCTCCCTATCCTAAGTCTGCCCATAAGCATCAATCTCCTGTGGGTGAGGTGTCTGCCTTTAGCTCTGGTAAATTTAAAAATAAGCCTCTCTGCTCAAAACTGGAAGTTTTGCAAAGTTACAGGAATCTCTCTCCTCTGAAAGTTACATCCAGATTGACAGGAGAGAAAATACAGTGTGGTTTTGCCCAAGAGTGTCAGGCATACAGTCAGGTACAAGTGAACAAAAACGTCTTTTCCCAAGTGTCTGTGAAGCAGAAAGTCACCCCAATAAGGGAATGGCCTCAAAGGAGATGGAAGGGGTGACACCTCCCTCCTGGGCTGTCTGGTTGTAGCTACATGCAGTGGGGAGATGGTGCTTTAGGTGTGGCCTCTTCTCACCATGAACATCAGCTATTTCCCCTCTTAGCCCAAGACAACTTCTCAGAACTATCCTTTTCAACCCTATGCCCAGGCAGGTATTTACATCAGTCCACTTGTCTTGAGAGTAGTCACTGTTTGGCACAAAGTATACCACTCTCTTGTAGTGGTTTCGTCCTGCTTACAGACCTTAGCAATCAGTGAGACCTATATCCTCTTGCTAGGCAACTAAATACTATATTTTCTTTGAGTTTGCTGCACTGATGTAAATCTTTCTCTCATAGATAATGCATTGCTTTAGATCAATTATTTGCTATATCATTGCCTCTATACTTTGAGTTCTAATTTATACAAATATTTAAAATAAAAATCGTTGAAAACAGCCATTAAGTTTTAGCATTTGCCTTTAGCGTGAACAGTTGGAAGGTTTATATCAGAATGTTATTAAGTGTTATAAAGACTGACTTAATAACCTCACATGGTCTTTGTCTTTCTGGGGGAATGCATAGTATGACTTTTATGCATAGAAGAGCAGAATCTACTTTAACTTAACGAAAGGCATGCCTAATACTCATGCTGCAAATTTTGTCCAAAAATTATATTAAAAATTTTTGTGTTGTAGTTACAAGCCAAACAATACCGTTAGAAGGGAGAGTGTTGCACTGAAATGATCTTGGACAAAACAGCTTTGAATAAGAGGCAACTACATGATCAAGAATGAGTGGATAGAGAAGTCTAATGCTTTGACTGATTAAAGCAGAGGCCAGAAAAATTAATCTGTGTGGTGAATGTTAATTTCCTATTGTAAATTTCTGTGCAGATCTTGATAAATTTGGGAGTACAAGAAAGTGGTGGCTGAAGCAACTTTTGAACTGTGCACCTTCTGGTGTTCATGATATTTATCATGACCATACCTGCAAGTGAGAAGAAAAAGGACATTTTCCCAGCAATGTTAGTCACAGGCAGCTTTCTTGATATGTTAAAGAATCCTAGGGTGAATTTAGAATAACCTGGAAATTTTCAGCAGAGTGTTTTCTTGCAAGTTCAGATTCTCTTCTAAGTTATTGCTAGCCTGAGACAGATCATAGTCTCTCTACTTTGCAATGCAAAAAGTTAGAAAGTAGGTATTTTTGAATTTGAAGATAAGCTTTTGTCTTCATATTATTATGTTGTTCATTTAGAAAAATATTTCCTGTTTCAGCCTTCTTTGGGAAGTCTAGAACTTTGCATGGAGCTTATTTTAGACTTCTCTAGTACTTAGAGCTACTCAAGTCAAAGTAAAGGGGAACTAAAAATTAAGCCTGAAATTCTGAATCTACATTTTGGCATCTAACAAGATAGGTTTTTCTATTGAATGCAATAAATAGAACTAAATTGGAGTTTCTGAAAAATCTAGTTTTCATCTTCAGATATCAAAAAACAGAGTTTCTGTCACCAAACTTCACGAATCTGTGTTATTCTTCAGTATAGTCTCCTACACAAAGATGATAGTACAAACCAGAAAGGTAATGAAAAGTAATTTACTGTATTGTCCAAGTTACTCTTCTCTGAGGAATTAAAATATTCTAAAACTTTCCCCATCTATTTATATAATGCTTTTTTAATTGCATGTCAGTGGCTTGGAAAAGGGTGGGTGACGGATTGTGCCCACAGGAAAGTTTGCACATAATTTTTTTGGACTTTCAATTTGATGCAGCTGACTCGAGGCAATAAACATGACATCTCTGGAAAAGGAACGTATTACAATCAACTTGATGTCATGATTATTAATCCCCAATCAATCATGGGACTTTCTGTGACAAACTAAATTAAAAAATAATAATAAAAGAAAAAGCCAGGCATTTTATCTCCCCACTCTTTTCTTACACAGCCCCAAATCTTAAAACGGTCCAGTGTACTTTCAGGTGTTAAGCAATCTGGCTAAATATATTACAGGTATAATCACGGTTTATTGATCTCTCTAGGAGAATATACGTATAATGTACAAGATAGTATTTGAGAAATGTTCTGAAGGGAGAGTGAAACATCATATCAGAACTGGCAGGAACAGTCATCTTGAAATCAGAGATTAGTTGAATTGTTATAGCAAAGGATAAGGAATCTGGGAATTTTTTAGTCTGTCCTCCTGTTTCATTATTCTGTACAACTGCACTGTACAAGTCACTTTTAAACTACCACTACAAAATTTGGCCAATGCTGGCCTTTCATACACACCTTATTATCTTTGTCATTTTACTGTCTTTCATAACAATAATGTACATGCCCCTCTCCTTCACAATGAACTCCAGAAGCAAATGAAAATATCTTGCTTTTAGGGTTTACTGAAATCCTGTACTGCCTTTGTTCTAAGTGTTTGCACATTTCTTAACCAGAAAACTTGATCATGTCTCTATGTTGATGAAATTATTGGCTTTTGTAGGCATTTATATGCTTCCAGTGATCATGTTACTAGGCAATACTTTTCTTGTCTGGTCTACAAGAAGGTTTGTCTAGTTCTTCCTGTTCCTGTCTCCCTATGAAATGGCATAGGCTAAAATACCTTCAGTCTGACCAGGCATCAGCTTAAATTGAGCATATCTTTACTGGCAAGTGCAGTTGATAAAAGTAAGTTTGTGTGTTGGTTTATTGTTTGGCTTTTTGTTTCTTTTTTTTTAATGAGCATCGGTGCTTTTAGCCTATATTTTTTACTTACTTTCTGCTAGGAAAAAATAAAAATTAAGTTCTTAATGAAAAAAAATATAAGAGAAAGAAAACAATTTTGGTCTTCTAGCACTTCTAATTTCATCTGCTGAAAAATTAGGAAAAAACCGTGACAGTGATTAGGATGAGGGTTTTTTTAAAGTGTATTTTCTTTCTGGCTGCTCTATGCATCTCAAAAACTTAAACAGTGCTTATGATGAGAAAATATCATTAACACTGCTGATCGAAGACCTCCACTATTTCATATAAGCATCCAAACTTTTTGTTGCTGACTCGTTGGTATCTGGCTCTTTTTGATGGCTGATCTTCATTCATACAGCCCTCCTTGGAGAGAATACCAAGATATGAAACTTTCACTTGTGAGATGAGTGAAGCCCACATCAGTCAATGATCTCGGTTTTTAGGCAGAAGCCTTGGATCATGCATTTCTTAGGCTACATTGAAACTCTCCATCTGCTGATAAGATTGTAAGTCTGCTCATCTCAGAAGTGCATAACTCAGTGTAGCTACACCAGCAATTGACTGTTTTCCCTGACACAGCAAAACAACCGGTTTTTAAAATTTACCTACGAGTGTCCCATAGCAGACAGCTTCCAAGTACAATAAAAAAAAATAATTCTCTACTTCATTGGGTAGCAGAAAGGTGGGCCAAATGACTCTTGCTTTGTCTTCATGAGGAATGATCTAAGAAAAGGTAATTGACCTTTCTGATTCAATTATTAGATATCTGGACAACCCTCTGTATGATAAGCAAGCTCTAGACAGATAGAGTTTATTATATAGAAATGTGCTGAAATGAAAATCTTTCAGAGTACAAAGGTACTGTAGTACTGATCCATGACTATACATTTAATTCTCACCTGTCCGAAATATTAGTTTTAATTAAGCACTAAAAACTTTGTACCAAGCATGCTTTGAGACAAGACAGAATGGACAATCCCCACCTTACACTGAATACCTGGGATATGCAGAAAGTGCAAAAGAGATGGGGAAATATGTTTAAGGAAGGAGGACATTTAACATTTTATGGTTTTCATGTGATATTTCTGTTGCTGATGCTCAGGCATGAGCTTCAGAGAAACCAAGGCCTTAGGAATATTTGCAAGAAGGCAGTAATTTCCCAGGCTGTTTTAGAGCAGCAAGTCTGAAGAGCCAAGACACATGCAGCAGCATGTGTAGAATAGAGACAATAAGCCAGGGAGCTTGGGCAAAGCAGGAAAAAGCTTAAGTTAACATGGTCTTTGTAATTCTTGCCCTACCAAAATGTGAGATGTAAAGCCTGAAATGGGAGATTCAAGTATCATAAGTATCAGTATATTCAGGTACATTCACCTGCTGAGGGAGCCCTGGTTATGCACATTGATTGTGTTGTGTTGCTGTTTTTCTTTTCTTTTTTTTTTTTTTTTTTTTTTCCCCATGATCCTATAACTTTGTACTTTGGGTAAAGATAAGTAGCCAGGTTGGGATCGACAAGTAGTAAGAAACACTTCCTGTTTCTATATGTTGTCTGTAACAGAAATCTTTTGGGGAGATCTGCTATTTCTTCAGGATTATGTTGTTTGTTTAATACTGTTGACTTGCAGCCGTGTTATTGACAATAAATGAATCATATTTCAAAGTGGGGATTTCCTAGAAGATATTATATATATAGGTCTTAAAAGCAGTACTGTCAAGAACGATGATCTGGAAAAGAAAATTGGTTTTCTCTAACTTCAGTGGTGGGAGTTTCTGAGGACTGAGTTTTTTAGTCCAAGAAGACAAAGCAAGAGTCAGAAATTGAGCTGTCATTTTCCACTACTGCAAAGGAAGAGATGACCCAAGTCACCGTAAAAAGATAACTACTTTCACTCCTATCCTTGACAAGGTTGATGATTTAAAGTCAAACTACAGTTTTAGATGGGAAGTCAGTATAATGCAGAGGCATGTACTCTGAAATGGAATGCATAAAACAAATGTGAGGGATGGAAAAGGAGGAAGCCAGAAACTCTGTCACCCACTTATGTCTCTCACTTTTGTTACTGTTTTCTTCTCTCTGCTGTACTTTGATAAGTACTATTAGAAAAACAAAAACCACAACAACAGCAAGAAAACACCATTTAAAACACAAATCAACTCCAAACCGTCTCAAAACAGTCACCCCTTAGCTCCTCACAATGTGACAGAAGTTCTGGTGCTGTGACCCTGCCATGTTCTCAGGTGAAGTAAAGCTACTTCCATGATTCCTGGAAGTTGGAATGGTCCTCTGTCTACTATTTTTGGAAATGAAAAGTATGGCTTGACTTTTCTCTAATTGCTGCTAGATATTAAGCTGTCAACATTCCAGTGTTCATTCAGCACATGTTTCCAGTGAGACACAAAATGTCACAACTAAGTAACGGTCCATCCATAATACCACAACTACCTTGACCGAGTAATACCCTTAACAGTAAATGAGGAGAGTTCTGATCTGACCTTCCTCTCATTGACTTTATAGATCTTCTGCCTCCTGTGAGGGCACTTCTCCAATATATTGTGAGCTCAGAATCAGGTCCAATACTTCTGTTTAGAGGATAATGATAGCAATATAGCATTTTGGCAATTTTTTTCCCCTTTAACAAAGTTAGGAAATTACAGTTCTATGTTTCTTATTCTCTTTTAAGTTTAATTTAATCTTCATGGGTAAATCTACTTTATGGATCCATTAGAGGTGATTGTAATCGAGTGCTAATACAATTCTTAGAGTGTTTGTACCTTCTTGCTTATGTATTCTAGTACATCTGGGGCAAAGATTCACACAGCAGCTTGCTCTGATATACCATATATCTTTACTCGTTATACCATTAGTCTCATTCGTGTACTTATGCAGATTTTCCTCGTGAGTCTGGGATTTAAATGTGTGCCTGTACAGTCTTTTAGTTATACCGAGCACCAAACCAAAAACTAGTCCCAGATACCCTGGCAGGATTACAGCCTTAAGAGGTGGTTCCTCATCTGAAGAGTATGCTTAATGATTTTAACTTGTGCATGTGTATTGATCCATGTAAATCCATGGAGAAAGCATTCAAATAGTGCACTCTATGGACACAGAGCCTGGGAAAGGTGTGATTTAGGATAACATTTGGTCCTTTGAATTTGGAAGCAAAGGTAGGGAAAAAACACAGTAGCTCTTCATGAGGGAGGAAATTGTGAGAGTCAGATCTTATCTGTTCACATGTATTTCTGTGGAAAAAAACCTTCAGAGATAAACAGGGCCAATTTTTATGACTGGCTCTATGGAATGTTATCTTAATCTTACCAGCTCTCTGCATGCCCAGCGCTGGGAGTTCCTCACAATCTTCAATTTTCTTTCATGATACAAATGCTGCTGAAGAATAGCTGATGTATTACTCTTCCCCAGTGCAGATCTTAAAACAAATTTCCCTTCCCTGTGCAAATTCTTTCCTTTAATGTTTTATTCCATAAAGACTTTTATTTAACAGCAGAAATTGGCTGTGTAATCTGTCCTCTCTCTCACACACATGCACTGATTTTTCTCCTGTTGTTTTAAAGGAAATCCATTCTTGGCATATCATCTTGTAAATTGACGACGGCAATGTCTTTGACAACACAAATATTCATTTCTGTTAAATATTCCTACTAATCCTGCAGACTTTACAGGGTGATTTTTTTCTGGCATTAGAAAGCATCACTCTGATCTTCAGCATGATCAAAATAATTATCATCTGAATACTTTCATAATTAAATCATATTCTTTTTGTGAGATAGGATTTAAAAAAAAATTATTCAACAATTTATTTAAATTCTATGATCAATAAATTCAAAGAACTGTAGCCTTCAGCTAGTATGTGAATGATGGTATTGGATTGGACTGAAAAGCTTGTTTCATTATCTAGATAAATGTTTGGCTAGTGTTGGGCCTAATAAGAAGGACCTACTACTGCTGATAGTACACAAAACGCTGTTTCCATAGTCCCTATGAATATATTTGTTTCTGCTAAAACAAACAGGTCACAAAATTTCTGGAACTGTATCATTTTACTAGAAAATAATAACTTCCATAATCAAGACCATAAAAAGCAGATAAGTCTAAAAACCCAGGGAGTTTGAATTTTATGGCTGGAATATCTGTGATTAACAATGGGTGATAATTTCTGTATGCCAAAGTTGCTTGATTTGACAAGAAGATAAAAATCTAATCATTGGAGTCCTATGTGGGAGTTTCAGGGTTTCTTTGTTTTTTTAACTTTTTTTTTTTTTTTTGAAATGATCGATTTATATTCTAAAGCAGTAACCTAACCTCTGTGGAGTCTGGTTTAAAAAAAGTTTCTCTGATGGTGTGCTCATGCACTTCCATAGCATATTTTTAACTCTACAGTAACTTGAAGGGAGAACAGTACAACTTAGCATTGGCTGACCATGAATTGGAAGTCCTCCATGGACTTTCATACACAAAGTTTAATGAAAGTTATAGAACACTTAAACTCTCTAAGGCAGAGAGTTCTCTCTTCAATGATGAAAACCTTCATTAACACAGGATGAAGGTCAGGAGTTCCTTCTCCTAGTCCTTACAGAATTTCGGCTTCAGCAAAATTCAATTACCTGCCAAGTCTCTAGCCTCAGTCTCCAGCTGAATATAGTTTTCAGTTAAATTGATTGTATGAGGTGTATCTGCATTTCATGAATTAGAGATGAAGTGGACCAAAGGGTTAATTGGGTAAACGTTGTTGTTTGAGGTGACCAGACTGTCACACAGTGGAGACTTTGGAGTGTGATCAAAAGTCTTGTGATTACCCTGACAGTACATTTTACTGCAACATTGTGTTGAATGGTAAAGTTTGCACGAAATTAAGCTGATTTATGAGGGATATATGTATTTGGAATGGATAACCACAAATGTTAGAGGATAGCATTGCCATAGTTGTGAAATTAACAACCTTTTGTTAGGAAAAACTTAATCACAGAAAGAGTGATTTCCAATTGGAATGGGCTGCCCTGAAAGGTGGTTAAGTCACCATCCCTGGATGTGTTTAAGAAGACATTGGATGAGGTACTTAGTGCCATGATTTAGATGAAGAGATGGTGTTAGGTAATAGGTTGGGCTCGATGATCTCAATGGTCTTTTCCGACCTTGTTAATTCTGTGATTCTGTAAAGTCGTGATTTTCAGTGTACAACTAGATAATTATTAATGGCTATGTATATGTGTTCACTGGAACACATTTCAAAGCAATGATGCACTCTGACCTGGGACAGCTGGGTTAGTTAACATGGAAATCAACTATGAATGTCAGTCTTACCCATCTACAGAATAACTAAGACCTCTGGTTGAAGTTAGTCATCTATCCTTTATGTAGTTGCAATTTCTTGCAGGTTTGCAGCTGGACTATTACATAAAAGTGAAGAACTTTTCTGATTTACTCCTTCCTATTCCTACTTTGAAAGCTAAAAATAGAGATTATGGATATTCACTGGTAGTGAGATAAATATAGGAAAAATAACAAATTTTCAGATATGCGCTGCATTTCAAAGCATGACTCTTTGAATATATGGTCATTTTGGTAGTTGTTAGCATGAGGAAAAAATGCTTTGTCCCCTACCATCAGCCTTACATCTTACACAATATTTTCAATTTCAGTCACTTTCAGTAAGAGTGAACTCTTATCAGACTAGGAGTGGCTCTTGCATAGAAAGATTCCTCGATGTCTAGAAAGTGCCTGTTTGCTGAAGATGGACACAGACTTGTAGCTGCTCTTTCCAAGTTTGCAGGCAAATAAAGCAAAGCTCCACAAGAAGCTCATCTGTGTGTTGAGGCACTACCAGGGAACAAATTTCAGACATGCCTCTTGTAAAGGCCCCAGGTCTCTGTAAACAAGAAGAAAAGGTCTTCCTATGGCACAGATCATCTCTTTTGGGGGCATTGGAGCAGAGACCATGATGCACCCCACAGACAGGGTCCCACGGGGCCCTGAGCATTAACTTTACAATTGCCAGATGGTTCCTGGTTATTGTTTTATGGTGGACTGCTCTCCTATGGGACTGTTTGCTGAGGTTAACCCAGAGTGAAGAAAACTGCCTGTACTCTGCAGTTTTTGACTATTAAAATAGCTGGAAAACAACTTGCAGGGCTGTATGAATAGTGGGGAAGGATGTCCAGTTTTCAGGGATTAGAAGAATGAAGAAATCTAGTACTGGCCATACTGAACAAGGCAGAAATAGCAGATCTTGGCAGATTAGGAGGGAAGATCAGGACAAAGTAAAGCCTACAGGTAGAAAGAAATGCTGACCTGAAAATTTTTGCCCTCCCTGCCCTCCAAATTTTTACATAGTTGCCCTCGGAAAAATTCTTCAATTATGCTTGCAGCTCTTCTGAAAAAAACATTGTTTTTTGTTTGATCAGGTTCAGTTAAGTCAGCTCAATCAAGTAAGTTTTTTTCAGTTATCAGATGTTTGCATTTAAAAAGCTGTGTTTATTTAGATCTCAAGATAGTGACAAAAATGGATTTGAAAAAGGCTGTGGCTTGTGTAGTAACAGACTTATCAATAAATGAAGACCTTGTGCTCACAATTTGGTTGGAGAAGAACTAGGTGGTACTTTATTGTAGCCAATGTTTGGCCGTTGACAGTGATTATATATTCTCAGTATGTGTGTATAATTTGTGACTGACTGAATGAATTGGAGGTGTACTTGTGCTGCTAGAATGACTTGAAAATCTGTAACTGCCCTCCCAGCCGAGTTAAGGGTGAAAAATTTGTGTGAAACTGTACTTTGTATCTCTTTGAAAATTAGTTTTAGGTATCTTGTAATAGTACCACATCTAGTAACCTGCATAGGGAAAGCCAGTTAACTTCCCAACATTTTATTTCTTCCTGTTTTCTTTCCTGAAACTTCTAGCTGAGTCTGTCATCAGGCTGAATGCGTGAGTCAGACTCTTGCATCAGATCACACATTGATGTTATTATTTTTTTATATATGTGCATGAAAGGCAGCTTGGAAATCTTACAGTTTCTCTTAATAGATGTCTTCCCCCCAAACTCATACTGATTAAAACTATAAAACTGTTACTTTCTGAAAGCTTAAGAAAAAGTAATAGGGAAATCTTTTTATGTATGTGATATTTAGATTTTCTCCTGTCTTAAGAGGGAATGAAAAAAAAAAAATCAACATTTTGCAGCCAATATACATCCTATACCCTGAGTTTGGAGTTAAGAAATTGAGAAAGATACTTCTTCAGCTTTGAACGGTCTGTTTCTTCTTATAACATTTCCTATTAATTTCCTGTCTCTATCTTTTACCAAAAAGGCTGTCTGTGATTGTGTGACACGTAGATTGCCAAAAGCTTGAAAACAGCAAAAAGAAACAAGCCCTAAAACTAGAATTAAGGCTTTCCTCTTCAAGTAAAATACAAACACTACATATTGCTTGCAGCATGTTATCTGGAGAATTAGAAGCACCATACCTGTAAGCTGTGACTAGAGTCCTGATGGAAGGACTGCAGAGCCAGCTGCTTGTGTAAGAAATCACCCTCCAGTCTCCAACAGCTCAGTGGTGTTGGCCAACAGCCCCAAAATTGGTACAGACAAATTTCTAGGCACTACAGGTATGCTGTTAGCAGTCCTTTGTTTAGAAGATGCTCTCTCTGTTGGTTAACTCAGAATTCATCTCTCTATTTTTAAGCATCATTTAAAAACTCTAGTATCCATATAGTACAGTTGCTTCCCTTTAGAGCTGGCAAATCACATCAGCTTTCTGAAATGGTTTTTGAAGCCATCCCAAACTCTACTGTGCATTATCAAATCCATTTTAATTAAAGCTCAGTTTCAGTTGATAGCCTCAAGTCTTAAGCTCCATAACTCAATTCTCGCAACCATGTTGAACAGACTCCTGCTGAATTTTGAGCTTAATATAAATCTGCACAGTGATTTTTCTGAAGCTGTTCAAAGGATGTTTCTTTGTGGTACTACTTGCTAGTGCAATTAAAAAATGGTAGGTGTAATCCAATGCTCTTATATGACAGAAACAACTTTGCTAAAAAAAGTTTTTTTACTTTGATAAACATAATGTATTTGTGACCCCATCAATGCTTTACTTTTCTCATAGAGGAAAACCACATAATCTTCTGTCAGTGAATAGAAAAGGCCAAGTTATTTATTGTCAGTTATGGAGGCAGTGACCACATATACCTATAGGCCCAGGCATTATGTAGGATTTACAGTGAAAAAGCATGTCTTGCTGGAAAATAAAAATCTCAAAATCAAAGAACATAATCTGTGTTACTTCTAAAATAGTGTAGAAGCAGTGGGACAACCATTTCCAGGAACACAAAGGGAAAGGCATTTGGGACAAGCCAGCCCAGATTTATCAAGGGCACATCTTGCCTGACCAACCTCATTTCCTTCTGTAATGAGCGGTGCTTTGACAAGGGAGAAACAATGTGCGTTGTTTGCCTTTAGCAAGGCCTTTGGCATGGTTTTCCACATTACTCTTGTAGCCAAATTGGTGAGACATGGACTTGATAAGTGGATGCTGGCTGTTCCAAATCACCTTCCAGTCCTTAATGTGCTTGGAAGGGGCTTTGAGGAGGATTTGCTTTGTTGCTATCCCAGCCACGGGCGCTGGAGTTACAACAGATTCTCCTCTAAACAACGTGGGATGGGGTGAACAACTATGGTAGGACACTGTACGGAAAATCAGTAAAAGTAGCTAGCTGATATAATTTGGTCTCTTACAGATTTGAAGCATCTGATGTCTAATTGTGACACTAGGATAACAAGCTGATTAACAATCAGCAGTCTACTCCATAGGAACAGTAAAGGGTATTCTCATTCACCATAAATCCTACCAGTGTAGCTTATTGTTTGATTGTGGACATATTTGTATATTCAGACTTTTGATTCCACTGCTAACCTTTTCAAACACAAGTGTAAGGATAATAATAGATTCTCAAACATTGGCTTCTGTCTAAATAAGCACATGATCAGGATGGCAAGTGGTAAAATAACTGCACATTAATTCTTTAGTTTATGGAATGTAGGAAGTTATATTTTTGAAATAAATATACCTACATTGCTTATTTCTATTGAGATTACTCATATATCAGTAACTGCGCTGATTCATTCCACAAAATTATTTTCATCATGCCAGAACTGAAGAAAAATTTGAATTTGCTTCTGCAAGTAGAAGAAAAGATAAATTGACAACATCTCTGTTTTAAGCTGTTTTTATAGAACATATTTTGGGACTAATTCTGCTGAGCAACTAGAGTCTCTTCTCAATTCACTTTTGTCTTTTTTTTTTTTTTTTTTAGAAGTTTAAGTATGCTAATATTCAATGTTTTCTGTTTAATTCTTATTAAATAAATATAAGAAAGTTGTGAGCTATTACCACGTTAAGTAAGAAAATACCTTAAATCTGTATTTGATGGGAGATATTTGCCTCTGTCATAAGCATGTGCATTCTATCAATACTTTTATTATTGATTTTAAATTTATCGTAGAACTACTCTTGGTCAATTAGTAGTTATTATTATTTAGAATGTATGGAAATAATTCTAAGAAAAGCAGGTGAAATTATGCCAGTTCAAATTCAGAGACATTTTGCCAGTCCTACTGATTACCCTGGTTTGAAAGAATGTCTTGTAGCACTTCCCTGATATCAGTGGAATTGCAAAAGGTAACGATTACTCTACAAATTTAATGTTACTGTTACTTAAAGATCGGGCTGAGTCAGTCTTTGAGCTTTACTGATTAAAATTCCCTGTAAATCCAGAAGAGATCAACCCACGAGTGTGTAGTCCTGTTGTACAATCTGTAATGACAATTTGCACTGCCTGTAGCTCATCCTCTTGGCTCTGGCCAGATAAAAACAAAATGGCTTTTTCCCACATGTGGCCAAGATGGGCATGGGTTCACTAAACCTGGGAACAGAGAATGAGGAGGATGTACCCATTTTTCCAAGCTGAATTTTCAATTCTTATGACCTGGTGGGTACATATCTAGTTATGTGGCAAAGGAGAGAACCTGAGGTATGAATCTCTGAGGTGTCTGTAAAAGTTTGCATAGTTTGCCTGAAGCTGAATATTATAGGTTTTAGTACTTTGACTTCTACAGGACAGGTACAGGGAGCCAGGGCACTGGAACTAATCCTTTCTGACAAGCCTATCGTTTCTGTCGTGTATGGAAAGTGTTTCACAAAAAAATAGATATAGTCTGAAATTTCCATTTGATTACATTTGATAGATTACACTTGGCAATATTTTTTGTCAATAAATGGTGCCTTGCTAGAAAACCATCTCATGCTGTAAAGCAAACAGCAGAAGCAAGTTTGTATCTTTAAGTAATGACTTTGTGCTGTGTGAAAATGAACAGTTGCTCTCTGAAAACCTAATGAACAAGACTTCTATTGTGTCATGCTAGTAGAACCATTTTTACTTCTACTTCTTCCTCAAGGTTTTTTACCATTCACCACCATTTTTTTATCATTCACCTCAATGAAAATGTAGGTACTAAACAGAAAGTTGTTGTAGGTGTGTGAGCAGGAAGAAAACCACATACACAGTCTGCAGCATCGTCCTCAGCTGCAACCAGTGGTCCAGATAATTTTCTTTTTTCTTTTTTTCTCCTACACAGTTAAAATAACTCTCTCCCAGCCTGAAAGTAACAGCAGTTGCTAAAATTCAGTTAGCTGACATAACACCTGTGTGTCCCTTCATGAGCTCTATTCAATACTTGATGAAGGCTGAGATGCATCTCTGAGTGCAGTCCAGGCAGTTTACAGCTCTATTTTGTATACCAATATACCATTTTTAAGCTGTGTGTTTCTATATTTTCTTCCAGTACCTTTTATTCCAGTACTTAGAAACACAATTTTCAGACCTGCTTCTGACAGCAAGTAAGAACAATTTGCAAACTATTTTACTTTATTTTCCTTGCAACAGAACACCTTGGTTTGAAATGTTGCTGCAAGTAGAGTTCTGAACAGAAGGACTAAAGGGGCCTTATAATTTTACAAGAGCTTCCGTAAATGAGGCACCATTACAGCTGCTGCTGTGACTTAACAGCATTTCAACACTCTGTGGTCAAAGAGGCACCAACTCAGACAACCAACTCAATGCGGTGGAAGGAGTAGTAACCACTTAGTTAAATGTGTGCATCAACAGAATTTCTGTTGAGAAGAGGATAGTCAGGAGTAGCCCCTCATAGCAGAGCACAGTACAGTGAAGCACAATCAATTGCTTTCTCCCCTGGAGCTTTGCTTTGTGCCTCACAGTGCATGATGTGCTTGGTGATCTTCCTGTCTCTAAGCAGAAAAGCTGATAAAGTTGTCTTGGCCTTTGATACTGTCTGCCACAACATACTCCTGAAAAAGCTGGCAGCCTGTGGCTTGGATAGGAGGACTCTTTGCTGGGTTAGGAACTGGCTGGACGGTCGGGCCCAGAGAGTGATGGTGAACGGTGCTGCATCCAGCTGGCGGTCAGTCACTAGTGGTGTTCCTCAGGGGTCTGTGCTAGGACCAGTGTTATTCAATATTTTTATTGATGACATGGATGTGGGTATTGAGTCTTTCATCAGTAAATTTGCGGATGACACTAAGCTGGGAGCTTGTGTCTATCTATTGGAAGGAAGGAGGGCTCTCCAGAGGGACCTGGATTGGTTGGATAGCTGGGCAGTATCCAATAAAGATGAAATTCAATAAGTCTAAGCGCTGAGTCCTGCATTTTGGCCACAAAACCCCCCTGCAACGTTATAAGCTGGGGGCAGAGTGGCTGGACAGTGCCCAGGTAGAAAGGGACCTGGGGGTGCTGATAGATAGCCAGCTTAACATGAGCCAGCAGTGTGCTCTGGTGGCCAAGAAGGCCAATGGCATCCTGGCCTGCATTAAGAACGGTGTGGCCAGCAGGAGCAGGGAGGTTATTCTGCCTCTGTACTCGGCACTGGTGAGACCGCACCTGGAGTACTGTGTCCAGTTCTGGGCCCCTCAGTTTAGGAAGGACGTGGAGATGATTGAGCGTGTCCAGAGGAGAGCAACGAGGCTGGTGGAGGGTATGGAGCATAAGCCCTATGAGGAACGATTGAGAGAGTTGGAACTGTTTAGCCTGGAGAAAAGGAGGCTCAGAGGTGACCTTATCGCTCTCTACAGCTTCCTGAAAGGAGGTTGTAGTCAGGTGGGGGTTGGTCTCTTTCACCGGGCAGCAACTGACAGAACGAGAGGACAGAGTCTCAAGCTGCGTCAAGGAAGGTATAGGTTAGATATTAGGAAGAAGGTTTTTTTTACAGAAAAAGTAATAAAGTTTTGGAATGGACTGCCCAGGGAGGTGGTGGAGTCACCATCCCTGGATGTGTTTAAAAAAAGGCTGGACGTGGCACTTGGTGACACAGTCTAGTCTAGTTGAGGTTTTAGGGTAAGGGTTGGACCAGATGGTCTTGGAGGTCTCTTCCAACCTAGTGATTCTGTGAAGTTATGAGGAGCTAAAAATTGTCTCCACCTGGACATGGGTGTACAAAAAAAATAATTAAAAAGCTCATGTCTAAAACACATTTTCTTTGGAAATAAGAGAGTTGCAGATAATAAACTTATGTGTAGATATAAAGTTGTTTAATAAACGTAAATATATTTTCTAGTATGTTACACCTGATGGTTGTTCTTTAGCGATAAAAATATAAATACCCCAAAAAGCAGAGAGCAGCAGGTGTCTTAGTTATTTAAGATTGTTATTTAGGATTAAATGCATCTTTCATTATCAGATTAAGGTTCCTCTCAAGTTTTCATATTTATTTTTCTGTTACTGTTGTGAGATGCTCTTAAAAATAAGCCAAGTCACCCCAAATCATGAGAAAACAAACACAAAAACTTCAAATTTTCTTTTTTCTGCTTTGTTAGCAAGGTAACTCATTTCAGAGTTTTACAGAAGTCTTGAGACTAAGTGTCATATAATGGTTTTGATAGGGAAGGACCTCGAATATCATGTAGTTCGAACACCCTGCCATGGTCAGAGATACCTTCTGTTAGACCAGGTTGCTCAGAAACCCATCCAACCCGACCTTGAACACTTCTAGGGATGGAGTATGTACAACTTGTTTGGACAACAAGAGAATTTGTTCAGATGACAGGAAACTTCTTGAGACAATTATATTGCTTGGGCTTTTAACTGCACATGCTGGAGTGGGCAAGGCGTCTGAAGCCGAGACTGGCATTGGTATATTGCTGGTCTTGGTCTTTGCAAAGCACAAGACGAAATCACTGATTGAGAACTGGGATCCCACTGAAATTGTGCATTGTTAGCTACAACTTCTGCCACAATAATTCTGCTTGGAACTAAAGTGAAATTAGGATTAATCATGTCCTAGTGCCTGTTGCCTGTAAAAGCAAAACTGAAATCCAGCTTACAAGTTTGTGTGCATATACAGCCTTTCAAAATGTTTTCTCCAAAGGTTCTTTCAGCATCCTTCATCTCTACAGAGACTTCTTCCATATAATATAAGGGTGGAGAAATTAGTGCTATTTTGAGCTGGAATTGTCCCCTCACATGGAAGGCTTTAACAGGCGTTTGTACTTTACTCTCTTCTACATGGACAAAAATTCATTGCTCTTGAGCATTTTTGTCCCTGCTTCTAAGCTTTCCTCTTACAAAATATTTTTTTTTGTCTCAGCTTCTGTGAATTCCAAGACTCCCCTCAACGAACAAGTTAATAATAATCAGACTATGATAAATGTCATTATATTTCAAAGTATGTAGCTGGCATATGGTGTAGCATGTTTGTTGTGTAATCTGAACAAGGTGTTATTCCTACATCTTGCATAGAGTTTTCTTGCAATCTGAATTTACAGCAAAATAGAACTCAGTAATTATTGTCAGCCTTCAAAACAATACATTGTTTCCTTAATGTGAGAAAACAAACATCTTCCAGTGTGATTTACAACAGAAGGCTGCCTTGTCTTGTTTTATATTTCTTGGTAAAACCTGTGGAGTACTGAATGGTTAAATGTAGCATTGCTGCACTGAGGGGGTCACTCTTGGGCACTGATCAGCTAAGTCCAACCAGAACTGTCTTCGCCTCCTGTGAATTAATTGCTTTAAGGCCAAAAGTTTGAATAATTTTCACTGAGTAATCTGAATTATACAAGAGGCAAATAAGTCTATAGGTTTGCCAAGTATGATTTATTTTCATATTTGTGGCGCTTAATGGTTTTTGTAAATTTCAATTTGTGTTAGACAATTTATATCAGCTTCAATTTGCATCAAATTTGCTAGTACATGGGTGTCTCTTTATGGTTAAGGGAATTAATAATCTGAAATTACCAGACACTCATATTAATCAAATGCCTTATTACAAGTAGAATGACTCTTATTATCATACGTACAAGATAAAAGAAATGCTAATTACCTTGGTTCGGAGCAATTATTCAGTAGTTATCTAGACAATGACAGTTTAGGCACTATTATGGCTCCTTTATAATTCAGGTAATACTGTTCACAGAAGCTGCCCTTCTTGTCCAGAATGAGGTTGCTCAAGCTGGTTTTGTAGTATAAATATTTTGCTATTTTTAGTAATACCTATGTTGAAGTGTGTATATTTGCATGCACTCAAATTATGTAGGTAATATAGGGCGCTAAGGTTTTCTATAACCTACCAACTAACATTTTATCTAATATCTTGAACAATCCATATTGAACTTTTTTAGCTAAATTGTGAATCAAAACATTATCTAATGTGTCTTTTTTTTATGTCCATCTTTGAGTTTGTGTACAAAAGTAGCACTAACAAATTATAGTTCAAGTTAAATAGCTTATTGTATGTTTACTCCTTTAAATTAATGTTTTCTATACCATTCACTGTGATTACTACTTGCTTAATTTAGTTGTTTTCAGATAACCGGAACTGGATTTTGTGGCTAAGGATGCAACTTGCACAGGTTCCCTCATCTCTTCTTAAAACAGAAAAAACATAATTTTCTGTAAAAGATTCTGATAATGCAGTATAGCAATGACTTTCGACGTTAAAACCAAGTGTAAATAGAACTATTTACAGTGTTTTGCTGCATCTGCTGGATAAGTAATAATGGGAGTACTTTCGGTGTTGGTAGTTACAACATGCATGTATAGTTGTACTAAGAGTGCAGAGCACTAATATAGCACAGAGTCAAGAAGAACTTGCACCAATCCAAAATGTTACATATTTATGTTCTTGGTTAACTCTTTTATATAAATGGGAAAGCTTTCTTTTTTTTTTGTTTTGTTTTTTTTTTTCTATCTTCTATTCCTTAAAGATGGTGGTGGTGGGGAATAAAGGAAATAATGGAAAGCAACAAATGTGTCCCTCAAATAATGTAATTTATTTTTTTAATCAATAACTGAACATTCTCCTTCCAAAAATGCAGCTAACAATTTTGAGGAGCCCATCTAATAGTTGTGATAAGTGGATATCTGAAGTACAAACATGTTTTCTGTTATGATTTCATGTCTTCCAAAAGGAATTTTAATTATGTTTCAGATATATCCATCTAATTTTTCATAACGTATTTCCCTACAAAATAATTTCTAACATAGACTGATTAAACTGTGTATTAAATACTTAACTCTTATACCCAGTATTTTGAAAGCTGCTGATATTTGCATGTGTACCTTTGCCTGTTATCTTGCCTAATCCATGCAAAAATGAACCAATTAGGAAATCCTCAGTAACATCACTCTCTTTTCTAACATTAACTAGAACTCTCAGGTCAAGATGGCAAAAGAAAATATTAATGTTTGTAATATTTGCTTGTTTTAAAAACATTTTAATATTGCTTCAATCAAAAACTCATAGTTTCTAAAAGGTCGAACTACAAGTTATTTAATAATGTAGCAATGTAAGAAACTGGAGTTTTTGAACACTTATCCATCCTCTTATCCCTTTATTCGATATTTTCTTTAAAATCGTTCTTATGTTTTGGAGCTTGTCACATGGTTCACTCTGTCTTTTATTCTATGCCTAGCATTTGTTAAGAGCTTTTGTTTTTTGTCTTGTTCCAGTCTAATTTTTTGTTGCTATTTTAACTCAAAATAGTACATCGAGCTTCTGACTACAGTGTATAATAAGTTACGTTTTTTATATTTTTGCTTGAATTAAAATATATATATCAATGGTTCTGAAAATTCAAATTACTTTGCTACTCATAGAAATATCAGGTTAGAAATTATGCTTTTAATACTGAAACAGAAGTTATGGGCACAAGCAACTCCTGTCTAATGTTTCTCTAGCTCATCACTAATTATATCCAATGTCAAAGTTTCCCTGAGTAACCCACTCCAATATATGGTTGCCTATTGGCATTACATAGAGTGTGTTTACACTTCCTACCTGCCTTCCCCCCCTTTCAAAAAATAATTTTTAATTTAGTTATTATTTATTATTAAGTTTGAAAACATCTTTCCTGTTAGCATCTTCTTAAACATTTGGAGCAGTCTTGTCAATCATGCCTTGTCCCCATTCTCCTATATCTCCTTTTTTTGTAGAATCTTCTTGCTGACGTCTCATTTCTCCAAAATTATCAATCTTTTGGTTCTCCTCCAAACACAGACAAATTTATTCTTTTCTGTCTTGAAGCTCCCAGTGCTAGATACGGAAAATGCTCCCAGTGAGGGCTAGTCTTATCCTGTCCAAAAGACTGAGTAAAATTTGTGCCGCATGTTGACAAAACCTCAATGTTTTTGCCTATTTTGGTTTGTTAGCTGCAATTGCTGCTATGTTGGGTTTTTTTGTGCCTTTTTTTTTTTTAGTGGGTTTTTTTGGATAATATCTTTGATCTAAAATAATATTGTTTAATTCTGTTTTAGTGGTTTTCTTCAAATTCCTCAAAACCAATGACCTGCAGAATCCAATTTTACATGCTCTGGCTCAACTACAGCCCTGATAACTATATTTGTGCTATATGTGCCATACAAATACCTTACATTGCACCATTAATTTTCAAACATTGTGATTTTTAGATACCTTAGAACACAAGTAAACAAGGAGACATTTAAAAACGTATCCATATGTGCCTTTCAGCCTTGCAGCTTAGGGTGAGCCCTCCTTCTTTATATAGAGGCTTTCTGGAACTAATTCATCTTCCTAGAGAGGCTGCAGGCCACCAGTTGCATATCATGGACTGAGATAATTATGAAAGACAGTAAAAGAGAGTGCAACACAATGCTTGTGTCAGAAGCTTCGATGAAATTCTTTCTGTCCTCTGAACTATTCAAATAACCTGCTCAAAAGGGGAATGAGTTTGATGTCTTAAGTGGATAGAAACCTTGCTTTTGTTTCTGTATAGATTAAGATGCTAAGGTTTTTCTTTTTTTTCTTTTCTTTTTTCTTTCTTTGTCTTCCCTTATTTCCTCCTTTTGTCTCACTTAAGAATAGATATTTTTATTTCAATTCCCCGAGTACTTACCCTCTTCTATAACCCTACAGGTTTCAAAAATTATTTTTATCAGTTTCATCACTTGCCAACTTAGATGCATTTAACTTGCCTAAATAACCTGTTTGTTGCCTATTTTGGATTGCATTTCTTGATCCTTATTGGTTATTGTAATTGTGCTTAGCATTTGTTCCAACGTCAACTTTTTAGTAAAAGCTAGAGGAAAGAAAGATATTTAATGTTTCAAACTTCCT
The DNA here is from genome assembly GCA_013399895.1 of Serilophus lunatus. Classification (NCBI taxonomy): domain Eukaryota; kingdom Metazoa; phylum Chordata; class Aves; order Passeriformes; family Eurylaimidae; genus Serilophus; species Serilophus lunatus. The sequence goes on along the minus strand of VXBA01002626.1, from coordinate 101,949 downwards.
TGTCATCCGTTATTTGCTCACCTTGCACAGTAAATTACAGGCCTGTGCCTTCTTGTGTTTTTCTCTTATGCCAAATGTATTTATAGAATTTTTTTCTTACTGCCTTTGTCCCTTGACAGTTGTGACTCATTTAAAGACGGACTCATCCTGTTTACATGACTATGCCCTTGTCCTGTCATTTTCTACTCATCATTAGCAACATGCCATCATTCCAGCTCTGTACCATCTCCCTTTGATATCCAGGTCATTGAAGAGCCGAATTGGAGTGACCACTTCAAACAAAAGCTTCTCTCTGACTCATATGAGGAATTTTAGGATTGTTTTTGGGCCTATGTGTGTACCTTTTAGTAGTATTTTGGGTGATGCTTTCTGTTGCTGCAGTTGCTGAATGTTTCTTACAATTCTTATTTATGAAAAATTCAGACTATTTCCCCACTAAGAAATTGCCCTACATAACTAGCCAGACCTCACCTGGTCAAGAAGGTGGCAGTAGGTTTTTCACTCTTTTAAAGTCCTAAACTAATCTGAAAACTTCAACTAAAGGAACTCTATACAAATTATCTCAGATGTTGTGTATTCTCCTGATTTTTTACAAGACAGAGGTTGGTATATTCTAAAAATTTAGGTCTTTAAAAATGCTTCAAAAGAAAAAAAACTGATGTCTTCAAATTTTTCAGCTAAAACATGTCTTTCATTTTCAAACTGGAAGGTACACATTATTTCTCATGTGTATCTATGAAATTGCTGTTGATATTGCTAAGAGACTTATGAGAACTGTTTTCTGGCAGCAGAGCTGTGTAAGGGATGGAGGGCAATATGGCTCTGAATCCTTTGGGCATCCCAGTTCAAGACTGACTTAGACCAAAACCAGTGAACTCCAAGGAAAAAACATTTTTGCTTTCTTAAAGTGAATGAAATTTTGTAAAAACTTAAGACTTACAAACTTGATCACAAACATATCAACCGAGTCAAATGAGCTGCATAAATTTTCTACGTATGTATTCAACCTGTAAAAAACATCATAATTTTAGGAGAAGGTTAGGAGAGGTTGCATATGCCCATGAACAATCAAAGTTGAAATGATGTACATTAACTTGCTAAACTTTGCAAGAGTGCTGATACTAATGGAATCAAACCTTAAAATAGTCTCTAAACCCTTCATCTGTCTCTAATGTACTTCAATTTTCTGCATTTGAAGGGGATAGATTGCAAATGTTTTCCATATTTTGAATTTCCTTGCACCTATATAAAGCAATTTTCCAGCGCTGTTTTTTTTTGTTTTGTTTTTTTTTTTTTCTTCTCACAGGTCAGAGAGAGTATTTTCCTCTGACTCTAAACGATTTTTAAATCAAAAACAAGCATTCAAAACTTTGATTTTCTGTTTCTGGCCTACTAAAATAGCTGTTGATTGAATTTAGAAAAGAATTTTTATTAGAGGAACCAATATCAATAAAACTCCTTATGGGAAGGTGGAGGGAGAAAGCTTAAATTGGTTAGTGGACAAGAACTGCAACCTATCAGGCAGTGATACATTAGTCAGTAATTCTTGGTGATAGGCCCACAGTGCACACAGCTAAACTATCAACCTGTCTTGAAGGGCGGCTGCATTTACCATGCTACATCTGACAAAATGTATTTGCTGTTTAATTTAAAGCTCTGCTCTAGTGGCAGAAAAGGGTGCTTAATACTACATTAGTGAGAAAGACTTGAGCATCCAGTTCAATAAAATAGATTTTTCCTACTTTACAAATAAGATGAGAAAGTAGATAATGTGTCACTTGCAACTTTTGTTTTGCGAATAGAAAATCTACCCTAGCAAATGCTTACTCTACATTTGCTTTTTTAAATGAATGAGACTTACTTCCAAAAGTGTTCAGCGTGAAAATTATTCCAAGTTATTCTGAAATTTTGAAGTTCTTTTTCCCTAACAAGCACTGCTAGTGATTATGAGATCAGCAGGTAGTCATAGCCAGTCATGCATCTCCTGATGCAATAGGAAGGAATGATTTTGCAGTGCAGGATAATGGTGGAGGAATGAAGGACTTCAGAGTTGAGTACATGTTTGCTATGAGAAGACTGTTGAAAACCGAGCTGCTCTTTAACAGTGTGTGATGTTTATGGCTATGTGTTGACTATTATTGTACCACTGCAGGTCCCACCTCCACCACTTTTCTAAGACTGCACTATTAAAGCTAAAAAGATTATTTTCTGCTGACATCAACATGAATGGGTGCAGTTCATCATGCAGAGAAGTGCCCTTGATTTAAGAGCAAAGCAACCAGAAACTTATTTTGGTGTCACATTCATCTCTCTCTCTCTCTCTCTCTCTCTCTCTCACATATATGGGAAGGTAGTAATATAAATTAATGTCTATCACATGACCACACTATGGAGGAACACATGAAAATCCCAAACCCTACCCAAGATTTAACAGAATTATTTAAAACTGTGTTTAGCCAATTTGATGACTTGTCTTCAAATACTGTTTAAATAATATAATTTTATGGTTTTATAGGTTTAGTAGAGATGAAACATTTAATATATGGTAGTATGTGTGAGTCGAATCTCATGGTATGATTTATTTATAAGCAAAAGAGTTATCCCCACTTTGGAAAGCATTAATATTTATGTGCTCCATGGTGATTCACTTGGATCAGAGACCTTTTCTGGGGAGAGTTTCTCCCTCCCTGGTCAGGATCCATAATCACGGAAAATTAATGTCAGGATCTGTGAGGTCTTACAGAGGAAAAGTAAAAGACTTTGCATCTTCAGGGACACAAAAAATATTCAAGTTTTAACCCCCTTTATAAACTCTTTTTTGTCAGGAACTGAAAAAAATGTTTTTGTCCAGTGATTCAGAAAGCTTGTGTATTTTTGAAGGTTTTGTTATGTGGCAGCAGAAATTGCAGCAGTGCAGAGTAAGATGTATAACTGAACAGTGTTCACATGTGCAGATACTGTAGGCTTCATTTTGTTATTTTTAATTATTTTGTCTAGTAGTCTTATATTTAAGCAGGGTACATTTTTGGGAGGATGAGTAGGATTTAGATTTCTAATCCCATGTTTCAGCCTCTCCTGCCTCTATTTAATTTTGCATATTCCTTTTTTAATTTCTTTCCTTCTGTTGCATGCACACACACTCACACATATATATATATATTATTTTGCTTCTAATTTATTGTTTGGCATTAATTTTAGTTTTATAAGAAGCTTGAAAAAGATTTTTTGCTTAACTTTTTCAACTTCATTCCAAAAAAAAGGCAAGAAAAGATTTGTGATGAAGAAAGTATAGATGGTGTTTTGTGTATGGGACTCCTATAGGTAGGCATAACTTAGTATTTAAAGTTCAAAATATGAAGCCTGAAGTTTGTAGAGTTGGGGACCACACTCCCAAGAATGAAACTGGGAGATGTTAATAGGTGAAATTATATATGGGGTGTTGTACTTACAGTTCAATAGCAGACGTCTCATGTAGCAATTGTGAGAGACACTGTGCTGCTCAGAGGGGGATATCTAGATCTGTATGTCTTAAATGGTGTTCATCTTATTGCTTGGTTACTGAAGTCATGGGGGAGAACAACATTACAAGAACAGCTGCTGATATAAGGGCAGAGAACTTTGTGTGTTAGTTGGTGTAAAGTATCGGTAGGCATTTATCCCTTTTCTGCATACTGTGTGAAGTTCGTGTCTTGCTGAAGTCCTCCTGTGACTTGAACTGAAGGGAGCATTTCAATTAGGGAGTGTGTGTAGGTGTAACTCCAAAGCGTGCTCTGCTGTTTCCAAAACCAGGCAGCACTGGCTAGATAAGGCAATGCTTTTACACCAGGAAAATTCAAGTGTTGTTTGTCCTCTGCTGTCCCAAGCTCCAGCTAGGGTCAGTGTCAGAGCTAGGTCTTGTTGAGCTTCTGTCTTCAACCTGTTTTGGTGGGCACTGATATACAAATGACTGGGCATCACAATTTATTGCAAGAGATTCAGTGGTCATTCTGCCCTTAGCCCAGGTCCCTGTGGTGACCATGATTTGGATACTGGAAGCTGAAAATTTTAATTGTCAACTTTTAACCATTGATTAGGAAGACAGTGTAATTGAGATGCAGCAAAGGAAACAAAGATGAGGTGTTAACAAAAAAGAAAGAAAAAGAAAAGATTCTGAACATTAGAAATGGCACACTTGTACATTTTTGGGTAATGACTTTCGTATTAACTTTTATTTTCCTGGGATCCCCAGTTCCTGGATAGCTGTGGGAAATTCAGTGAACTTGTGCAACTCCTTACTACAGTTTCTCTCACTCCTTAGAGTCTGTGCCTTTATCCACCGAATGTTACGTGTTTTCTCTCTTGCATTGCATTATCTGTGTTTACAAGCAGATGCTACAGTTCAGAATAGCCTGAGGTGTAATTTCCTTGCAAAAAACCCACCTGTGTTATCCTTTAAATATTGGAAAATGGTGTCATACAAAGCTAGTGCCAATTTTCCTGCTTGAATTAGCACATTGGAATCATAAAACAAAGACATAAGTATCACACCAATGGGACACATAATATTCATAAAATTATTACTGTCATAGTGAGATTCTTCACAGACTCATCAGGGAAGGCAGCATCCTCTGAATGCTCTCTTGCTTGTTATTCGTGGTGAAATTGATGTATTGCAGGATCACTAACCTGTCCTTTCTGAAACAAGTTGCTATGTACATCAATATGACTATACCTGGCTACAATTTTTTTTCCCCATTGTATATTGATTGCAAGCTTTTTCAATTTATGTATAGGAGATTTTTGATAAAACCTCCTGAGTTTCTTCCATGTGTTCATTTCTTTTTTATATTCATATTATGCTGCAGAAATGGTATCTGGAGGAGGTGACTGGGTTATAATCTTTTCTTGTTTTGTTTCTTACAATTCTCCCACTTTTTTTAATCTTTCTACTAGTTATTTTTGTCAATAGCCAATAAAAACATCACCAAAAACCTGAGAACAAATTTTTACATAAATACTTAAACTATTCTTGCTCTTAAATTGAGCAGTGCAAAAGGAAATAAAAGAATAGAAAGGAAAACAGAGTTTAGTCTGTTTTAATTGTTTAAAATCAGACTTTTTTTTGTGAAAATGGCCTTTTCAAAATGAAATATTCTCAGACATCAGCACAAGAACTAAAAATCCAAGTATTTTTCAAGAAAAAAATCACAAGTGTCTGCCTATGTATTCCTATGTGTGAAAGATTAACCCTATAGTCTGGATTTAGAGTGCAAAATGTCTGGTAAAAGTATCAGTGTAATTTTGGGGATAGGAGAGAAAAAGATTGCTCCTTTTCATGTCTGAAGCAGAGTCCTGATCTGAACTGTTTGTGACTGGCCCTTGGCAAATCTGAGAGGTTAGGGGCCACATGAAGTGGCAGAGCTCTCTGGCAGGGGCAGCTTGGGAGGCCGAGATCGAGGCTGGCTGACAAACTGAACAGGAAAGAAAAGGTGTGTGTTCCATACAAAGTTTAGGGACAGCACTGCTGACTGGGAAAATGGGATCATTTTCTTACATACTGGCGTATAAACATTTCTTGAGAAGAGGATGCTTTCTGTATTTAAATTCTGAGCAGGCCTCTCTAGGGACCTTATTTCTTGTACAAAGCATGTCTTGATGAATAGCAGGACCTCCAGGGGGATGCAGACTGATTTTGGAGACCCTTTAGTGTGCTGGTCCACAATGGAGAACCCCCAAATTCAGGCTGGAGCCTGAATGGAGCTCTGACAAGATGCAGCCTATCTCCTCCTCATGGAACATCCCTGTCTGATGGAGATCTGGGACCTGTTTGGATCAACTGCCCCTCCTGCCTCACAGCTGACACCCACCTGTGCCCAAGTGCTCTACGCCTTGTGGCCTGGCCAAAAACACTTCTCAGTTCCCTTCTGCAGCAGTCTGTCTCAGTGTCCACTGAGCATCCCTACAATAGTGAACTTGGAGAGCAATTTGGCCATTGTTGCCAATGTTGAGGAGTGGGAACAGAAATTTTGACTGTTTTGGAGTCCTGCATCGTCCTTGTGCACTTCTATTCTGTCCTCCATAGAAAGGAATCAAGTAGCTGACTCTTCTCAGGTAATACTGCAAACCAGAAAACTGAAAGCTCACAGAGACAAGATGCTCATCCACAGTGTAATGGAGAGCAGACTGAGACTCTCTGCTGCAGAGACCATGAATTCCTTATGGCCTTGTGTCCTATGCAGGCCCATGCTAGGGAGCTGGGCCACCTAAGGCCTCTCAGCTCAGACAGATGGCAAAAGGAAGGGATTTTCTGGTTGATTGCTTCTTAATTTCCTCTCTGTTATTTCAGTCCCAATTGTGCAGTTGCCTGTAAATCCAAGCATGCAGAGCCACTCCTGTTCCATTCCTCAGGACACACTTTGCTTTTCTCCTTGAGGGGATGATCAGAAAGCATGCTGTGAACTGCCACCTCCAACCATCTTGGACTTTTAAAAACTCTGAAATATCACCTCATGCTTCTCTTTCTTTGTTCAAGGTGAGATGGAACATGAATCATAATGTGTCTTTCCTTAACCCTTTGTAGTTATTTCCAAGCATCACTGATGGCCTTCTCAGTTTTGTGAGATCTTTTTGTGGAGAGGTTAGGTATAAATCTTGTACCACCTATCAAGAGAAATTAGTGTGTTTTGCAAATACAGTGGAGACTGAAAATGATCCAGGAGATCTGAATGTAGACTCAGTATTAACAGACTACTGGAATTGATGATATCTAGAATAAAGGCTGGTTATTCAGATCCTTTTTCACGGTTGTTTGATTTGTAGACTTACCAACACTCCTATGACCCCCAAAATAATAAAATGTTCACAGACAAAATACTCTTTGTGGGATGATTCCAGGCAAAAGACCAGTATAGTCACACATTTGAAAGTTATTCTGATTCATGACTTGTGCATTCTTGCACTATTTTAGATGCCTCTTTTTAAATCTTTCTTTTCATTGTGTTGGATGAAATTGTGAGCAGCATACTAATTACACAGTGCATTAAATGGTGTGAGTGAAGCCAGGGCTCTATTCCCAGTTGGTGCTGTTGGTCACCTTGAATGAGGAATTTCTCCTTGATTCCTTTGTGTCTCTTCTCACAATTTTCCCTTGGAAGGTTGACTTTAAAGTTGTCTGGAGTTTTGTTGCTGCTGTAAATAGGTGTCACTTTCAAGATTCTGGTGCACCAGCTCAGCAAACAATGCTTTAGTATGTGAATATCAGGGGCTTCTTAATTCCCTTTTTTATGTTCTAAAAGAAACATTTGTTGGTCATCCATTGAAGCACCCAATGTAGGATTTGATCAAGGGACTTAGGCACCCAGTATCAGCCTTATTTTTGGAAATGCTGGAACGGATATGATGTGGTGTGACTTTGCTATAGAGTTAACTTAAGTAAAAAAAAATGGCTGTTTTCCATAACTGAAATAATATTTCCTATGGTCAGGCACAAAATTTTCCCACTTGTAGGACAGATCGCTATTGCAAATATTTTTTGGTTGGATTAAAGCATTTTGATGCTTTCTAATGCAGTTTTGACAGAGCAGTAGGGTGACAATGAAGTCCATTGAAACATTTATTCTAACAATAAGGAAATTTTTTTTCTGCTTTAAATCTTGCATGTTTAGGACAAAACATTGTCAAACACCCTCTTCTTTCACAAAGCATTCATACCAAGAGTGTTAAAAAAAATTGTCTTCCGCTTGAACCAGTCTTTTCTTACAGAAAAATTTGGTTTTGAGGAGACTGTTTTTCAGTGAGATAAATATCCTCAGGTAGAGTATCCTTGAGCTCTTAAGTACGCTTTAATTCTCTTGTGGTTTATACTTGAGTTACCCATGCAATCTGGTCCATGTACAGCTGAGCAGGTGAGGCATTCTCTCTCATTCAGTCATCGTTGGTCCTCTGCAGCTTTCCATGACTGCCACAAGAGCCCAGAGATGGAGCAGGATTTGTTGTATCTGTTCATGCAGAAATGTTTCAGTGGAACAGGACCTAAGAGTCACTCATATTATTTGAAAGCAGATGCATTACTAGTGTAAATGATGACTTGAAGTGTTACCTTACAGGATGATTACCCTGTCACTGAAGTTAAGCTCTTTCCAGTGCAGGTTTTTGGTAAGGCATAGCCTTTAAAGGTCTTCAGAGAATCGGGGTTCATGGCAAAGTGCAATGTAATTGATGGTTTGGGACAGCTGGGAAAAGTGGTGATGGATTTAAAGTGACAATGCATAGCAAGGTCTCTTAAAGCACACAAAGCACCGGTTGTTTTAGTTGAAAGTGTATTCATGGTGATTTCATGTCTCAGATAATGTGCATCGCTGGAGTTTTTTAATTTATAGTCTCCAAGTAAAATGGGAGGCCATGGCCGAAGAATTGGATTGTATTAGGCTATACAGCTGCAGACAGCCTATCATGGAATGTGTGGACTTTATCTGGGCTATTAATTCTCCTCTGGAGCAATAAGAATATTTGAGCAGGTCCAGTCAAAATGAGATTTCGTGAAAGGGTGATTATGTTTTCAGCAGTGAGACTTGTAATAGAATTAGTCAAAAAGATCATAGTTTTCTCATTGTTTTTGCAACTTAAAAATCTTCATGATTCATTTTAAGTTGACTGAAGACAAATAAACTATCAGAAATGTAAATATCAGGATAGAGGGGCAGAACCACAACCAATACAAATCCATTTAAACTTTATTGATTTTTTTTTTTCTTCAGAGGAGGATGTGAACCACTATATTTAACATCCATTAGTGGTGTATTTAAACAAAACTAAATAAAACCTCATAAACATGATTACAGTTTCTAAAATTTCAGACCCCTCAGCACTTTCTAATTTTTATGCATTTGATGCACCTCTGTTTTATTAATGCCCTTCCTGTGGTATTTTAAAACACTTCAGAGTACTGTTGAAGAAGACAGCTATCATTTCAAAGTATTCTAAAAAATCAGAACAGATGCAAGGCTTCACAGTGCTGCATATAACTGCAAACAGCATCTCTGTCGTGTAACTCAAAGATTCAAATTTCTCAGATGTATTATGATATTTGTTAACACTCAAATGATTTCTGGTCTTTCTTCAACTAATTAAAGTTCCTGTGTCCGCACAGCAGTGGCTGGCAGCAAAGGTTAGATAAACCTTTCTCTTTGGATCAGCTTAAGTGTTGAATGACACTTTTTGTGCTATTACCCAGAACATGTACATCTGGCACTGCCACAGTCAGTGAACTGGACTGAATGTTAGCACTATAATTTTCCATTATATCTGAACAACAATTTTGAAACTTATCCATAAATTTAGCTGTCAAATCTGTACTTAGCCACACAAATAAACGTGATCTGATGTTCAGTTATGGAAGAGATGATTGAAAATCAGATTGTTGATTAACATTTCCATGTAACTTAACCAATTAATGCTTAGCACATGTGGAGTTAGTCATATACTGTTAGGCATAACCAGAAGGGTGAATTACAGTTCTTCGGAGTCCTTCCCATTAAGCTCTATTTTCTGTCAGGGAAGAATATCAGGAAAAAGCATCTGGACACAACCGATGGAAGAGCTGATTTTTCTAATCTCTAGCAAAAGACTTTGCAGACTGAAGGAACTGCAAAATTAAAAAAGACACTACCGAGTACCAATTTGTTATCTTAAGGAGTGGCAAAAGTGAAAAGGGAGCAGAATGAATAGTTATAATAGACAATTAAAAAACAGCTGGAGGGGATAATTTAACTGTGGGGCTATCCAAAGATGAAGGAACTATGTGCATAAAAAAACTGGATCAGAAAAGAAACTATGTACAGAACACAGAAACCTAAACTAATAAATTAAGTTTGCTTTAAGTGCAAAAGACAGGACTGGTGAAGAAATTGAGGCAGATCATTGAAGGTTTTTTTCATTCCCACTATATCCATGTATTTTTTGTACTGTGTGTGGTAGTGACTAATTTTTTGGAACATTTGTATTCCTTGCATCAGTTTGTGTCAAATATTTTGTGCATCCAAATAGGACTAAAATCCCGGACTGCCAACAGATCTTTCCTTTTGAGGAAAAAATATGCTTAAATAACAGTGTGGATCTGGTGTTCAGCAGAGGTCCTGAAGCTTCTGACAGACAGGATTTCAGGTGCAGTTTCCAAATCCCTCAAAAGCTAAGGATTTATGTTCATAAAGTGAGCCAGAGAATGGAGGTAGTGCTACAGAAGACTTTGGGACACACAGAGGATGATGTTCAGTGACAAAAATGTGCATTCAGCCATGTAACCCATCAGAAAATTATATAGTAGTGCTCAGATATGAGCATCAGGACAAGAATAGTTCATTTCTATGTGACGTTTGGCTTTTATTCCCCCCCCCACACACTCAATAGTAACTTATTTGTATTTCTCCAAGTTATGAGTCAATTTACATGTTGTCAAATGACTGTCAGTGAAATCCCCCCCACAGTTCTGAGATATGTTTGTGTAAAATATATAGAAATTCTTTAGATGACACTTAGTGGATGATGTGAATTGTGAAAGACCCTGAAGCTGAGCCATACAATTCACTCAAGCAAAAGTCCCTTACTCATTGTGGCTTTTTCAAACAGTCGTTCTAGATTTCAGGCTATAATTTAATGGCAGATTAATCTTCTCTATGCATAAATACTTTTCTTTACATGTATTCATTATGGAATTAATATGGATCTTTAATTTGTGAAGCTTAAAATCAATTAATTACTCTGCATATTTTATTTTTGCACTACTCTGAGTCAAGTAAGTGTTCAGATTTAGGAAATTACAATATACAAAATCTGTATAAAGGCAATGAATACATATTCGTGTACGATAGGCAAATCACTAAAATTATAACCACAAGTATTGTCATTCATTTAAGGTGCTTTATGGGCTCTCCCATTTTCCTCTTTCCTCTTTTTCCTCTGGGGAGGAATTGTAAGTACTTCTGTACTTGGAGAAGTTGACCACCATGGCACAATAAATTCCTAGAATAAGTTCCTACTTGAATTCGGATGCATTAGTAACATTATTTTGCAGTAGTTGTCTTGCATTTATCTTGCTTTACTTTTGAGAATTTGCCCACGGGGATGAAAAACTTCAACATAGTTCAAGTAACTTGGGAAGCACATCTCCTTTGGAGATAACATGTGTGGGGTACCTCTTTTGTAGCAGTTGCTGTGCGAGACAGCAGTGAACAAAACAGGCGGTTTCAAGGCAGTAGCTTTTGGAAGCAGAACACCAAATCACTATTGTGCTTGATTTTGTTTTGTACCATAGTACAGTGAGGAACAGAACATTGACAATAATTGTCACCGTAAGAGTCGTACAGTGGAAACCTTGGCTCAGAATTAAGAAAAATAAAATCTTTTCCTTTCTAATTTTTTTTTTGTTTTCTATTTACCTTCCTCATTGATAGAAAATTTACAATACCTTGATGTGTAGTAGCTATATATTTAAACCCTAAATAATCTGATTTTTCAATCAGGCTATTTACCCAGATATTTCAGTGCATGTTAATTTCTTACTAACATGGTAAAATCACAGCAGTTGAAGTCTAAATGGCAAACGGAAGCAATCAAGTACTCCAAAATACCACTGGGGAATATATTGCCTAGTTCTGAATAGGTCTTAATTTTGAACTTGTTTAATAACCGTTCCTTTTATATACTTCAATAGCATTTTATTTATGCAGTTTTTTGGTGACTTGTCTTCTGTCAAACACTCATAGAAGGTTCTGCATTCATCCATTACTCACATGCAAACTAGAAACATGCTTTGAATGAAATTTTGCTCGTTTCTTCAAATGATAAAATCAGGATTGCATATGCTATATGGTGTTCTAACAAAAAAAAAACACCATGTTTTCTTGATTTCTTCATGTTCAGAAAAAAATCTTGTAAAGATCTCATCAAAACTTCACTGTGGATGACTTCTCATGAACAACCTTATGAAATACTGGTTATCCACTAAGTCCTCGAGGGAAGCCTGGGGGCCTGTAGACTGATGAGTGGCTTGCTGGTCAGGAATTTTCTGAACTGTGCAGGTGTTTTTTCTCTGCTGCCTTGTATTTGTATGAAGTCTTCATTTGATAGCAAAGTCTGGGTGAAGCATTGCTGGGATGATATCTCAGTAAATTATTTCCTAAGGTTCAGAGCATGGGAGAATCAGGCACATGCTTTATAATAGTTTCTCACTAATTGCTTATCTAACACGCTGTTCTTTTCAGTTCTCAATTTGTCTCTCCCTTTTATACTGTCTAATTTGCCATTTTTCTTCCTATTCCTTCACTGCTGAAAAGAAGCAGGCTATTCACCAACCTGTGATCACAGACACACTGTTGGCCTGCTGCAAAACAAAATGTTATGTTAAAACAAGGGCTGTCTGTGGTGACTCTCGCGTATCTTTATCTATAAAGCACATCACGGACTAAGGGATGCTGCTGCCAGTGCCTGCTATGTTATTAATGCTGCTCTAATTAGGCCAATCAGTTTTAATTAGTTTACTGTCATGTAACAATCTCATAAAATACTTTGTGTAAGAAAATTGATCTGGCTTTAATGCTAATTAGTTTGCTAAGGCTCCTTACCTTATAAATGGGAATTGATTGCTTCCCTTCAATCTTTCCTTCTTTCCTATTCAGCAATTCTCCCATAAACTCCATATTATCTATTTTTTTTCTCACATGATTTTTATTTTTGGTGTCCCTGTGTCTCCCTCAATTAATTCTGACCATAACCGCATCTCTAGTGTAACCTGAAAAGTCCAGGGCTTTACCACTTGTCAGAGAGAGCCTTCCTCAGTTGAATTTTTTCCTCTCGGGAATTTGCCAGATCAGAGACCTGTAATCCTAAGGACTGTCTTAGAACTAAAGCTGACAGGGTTAGGCCCAGGTCAGCCCACTCCTAAATCAAAGCCAGTAAGGAGCTAAGGCTGTGCCTGGAATTGAAGATTTATAAAGACAGTAAGCATTAACATTACAAAAGAAGTATTTTATTGGGTTTCACATGGGATTTGTTTACTGCTAGAAAGATGCAGAAGAGTGAAGCGATGAGATTAATAAACGGGAGAGTGAGCAACAGATAAATCAACTGCTCCTTGCTGTTCTTAAAAGCTTCTTAAAAGTGGGATTAATTTGGTTAATTGTGAACACAACAATAATGTGTAAAAAGTCTGAAAATTCTGGCTATGTAAATTTGTAATGTTTTTCTGGTTAAGTTATGCTGTCTGGTTTTTAACAGAAACTAAATTAATAGGCAGAGACAAAGCTGACTGCTGAAATTTCATTCTCTTTTGTTCCTTCTTTCAATAATAAAGAAAAAAAAAACAAATGCAGGGTCTTGCACACGGAAAAACATAATCCAGGAGCACAGCTCAGGTGGGGATTTAACCAGCCAGGGAGAAGCTGAGAAGGGAAAGGGACCTGTGCATCCTGGTGGACAACAAGGTCACTATGAGAGAGCAATGTGCTGCTGGGGTAAGGACAAGAGGATGCTGAGTTGCCTCAGCATAGTGATAAGGAAGCCATTATCCCACACTACTCAGCACTTGTCACGCCACACTTGTAATACGGTGTCTAGTTTTGGTCCCTGCCATATAAAAGAGGTGGACAGTTCAGAGGAGTCTGGAGAGGGTCTAAAAAAAAGGCCACAAAGATACACAAAGGTCTGGGAAGCCTGCTATGTGACAGAAGGCTAAGAGGACTGGGTTTATAGAGCCTTGAGAAAGAATATTTAGGGGAGGCCTTATCACCATATTACAGTATTTAAAGGGTGGCTACAGAGAGGATAGAGGCTCAATGATGAGGAGCAATGATGAGGAGCAATGTGTACAAGTTACTACAGGGGAGATTCTAATTAGACAGAAGTGGAAAATTTTTCACAGTGAAAACAACCATTGGAATAATATCTCTAGTTTATTCCACAGTTGGACAATTTTAAGACTCAGATGGACAGGGTACTAAGCCATCTTTTCAAGAATATGCTATTGCCAGGAAAGGATGGACTAGGCGATCCTTGAAGTTCCCTTCTATCCTGGTGTTCTATGAATATAATTTATTTGGAATAAGATAAAAATCAAAACCAAACCACAGAAAAACAAACAAACAAAAAACCCTTGTAAGACTAAATCAAGGTTTTATCTTTTTCATTTGCCTTTGGTTTTTTTTGACATATTGGCTAAAACTCATATAAGGTTAGATGTCAAAGCTTATCTGGGTGTCATTAATTGATATTGGATTTAGAATTGATGTCTGCAATCTGCTGCGCCATGTTGATTTTTTTGTATGGGTGTTAATGCTTGGGTATCTCCAGGGACTTTGCTGCTTATCAGAAATCTCTATTCTGGGAATGGTGTTTGTGACTTAACATTAATATTTGAAAATTACACAGGAGGTGCATGCATATGACTGCTGGAAAGGTGCCTTTGCAGTGTCTCAAGCATGTATACATTGTTCTTTGCTTGAGTTCACTGAAAGTATGACTGTCTTGCAGTTTGTGTTTGCAAAGGCAAATATGTTAAGCTTGGCTATGCTTGTACTTATCTAAGTCTTTCTCCAAAGGTCTTTTTTATTGCATTACACACGCACGCATCACAATTCATGTCTTTTCCTGGGTAGCTCAATATTTGTTTCTGCTATTGTGGTACAGATGATGGGAATGAAGCAGGAGAAGAATTTTTGCTTATTGAGAGATCAGTCATTGTCCATTTTTGCTTATAGTGACATTTGTCATGTTCAAAGGGGAAGTTTTCCTCCTACTTCTTAATGAAATAAAAATCTAAAGGCTGCTATAATTTGATGAATCCATCTGTGTCAAAGAAATACTCAGAGACATTATGTATGATGTCAAATCATATTTTTATGCAATTTATTAATTTTCAGAAAAGACACTTTCTTAGTCTTCAATTAATCCTCATTCTATCAGAAGAATTTTTTTTCCTTTTTAACCTGTGGTTACCTGCTAAGGAATGTTGCTGATGCTTTAAGCTCTTTATAAGTAATGCCAAATATCACTGTATGTGTGAATATGTGTTTCCTAATTTAGATTCCTGAAATTTTTTCATCTATTTAAAAAGAAAGAATTAATTAATTTTTACTGGAGATACTTTTAAAATGTGTACTCACTGGCAGGTGAAAATAAAGGAGCCATTTGAACTTGCTTAAAATAAATTATTGTAATTTTTGGTAACAAACTGGGCCATGACAGTATTTCTTCACTAATTGCTGTCTGATAAGCATCATGTTTCTTCTCATATCCTAACAAAGTTGATGAAAGAGCAATTAGAATTATATGTTGATAGTATGTTATTTCCAAAACAGTTTTTACTAAGATTATTTGGCTGCATCAAAATCTTGATTTCCCTTCCATCAGGACGTGTCTTAATTTCCGACAAGATCTGAGGAGTTGTTGTCAATTCTCAGTGTACTCTTCCTCTGGATATTAAAATTCTCTCAAGGAGAGGCTGAAAATACACTGGTTTATATCAGTTTGCAAATTAGGCAGTGACACAAAGGATAAGAGATATAATGTCTCTAGTTGGGTAAGGGAAAGGCCATACTGAGAATCAAATTGCTCATTTCAGTTTATGACTAAATTTTCCCACACCTGGTTTGTCCCACAGGAAAAACTTAACTTTTCTAACCAAAGGCCGGAGTAAATCTCTGAACACTGGCAAGTTTGTCAAAACAGGCATAATGCATGAAGCTTCTAAGAAATTATCTTCAGCTTCTAATATTAAACTCATCTGTATTTTGACATAAGTGAAGTCTTGATCCCCTAAAAAACTGTATTTTTAAACCTTTAAATATAGGTAATCTCACTGCCTCCTGTAGATCTTAGACCATAATATCAGAGAGGTATAGATGTCAGCAGTCCCTTATCCAGATGCCAGCGGGGGTAACTGCACATTGGCTCCCCACACATTTACCCATTCAGTGCTTCCCAACGTGAACCCCCTTGCTCAGGGTGTTGCTACAGGCTCTCCAACACCTGACACATTTAATTTAAGGTGTTCTGGCATTGTGAGATCTCACTAAAAAAGGTCAGGTTTTGCCAAGTGTTGCTAAACATAACTCTTCTATCTGTATGAAAAAACTATTAAACTTGGGCACTGCTGTGAGGGAACTGTCAGGAAATTTTGATTTTGACCACAGGATATCATTAAAAATATTTTCCCTGCTGTGCTATATGAGGTTTAATTAAATATTTGTTCAAACAGTCTCAGTTTCCCCAAATGAAAGGATGTAGTGTGAATACATTAGTATAGTTTGGATACATGAACCCCTGACATTTTCCAGTTATCAGAAGTAAAAAAAGAATTTGGCTTTTAAGGCCTTTTTATTCAGACCTGCACTGAGATCATAGATGTCACTAGAGCATACCTGGGTTACACAGAAATTGCCATATAAGCGTGTGGTCTCTGCTTCTGACACAAAGTTCTCTACTTGAGGAGGTACCAGGGCTAACATGTTGACAACTTCAGAATTCTGGTTGGGAGCTCTGCGTCTTGGGCCCATCTCCCATCATCAGGAAAGAAGACTGTTCTCTTACTGGCCTTGTGCTGCACGTAATTTTCCGGAAGGATTTCATTGTGTGATCCTGTGCTGTCCCTAACAAAGTCCTTTTCCCAGATACACTGGTGTGCCCATAAGATCCATGTACTATAGGACCAAAGTCATGGATTAATCTCTCACTCAAAAAGAACAATGGTAAAAAGTAGTAGAAGAAGGAAAGGGTAGCCTCTACCCTGCAGATGCATTCAAATGTGTGTGTTTAAAATACACATATATGCTCACATGCAATTTTAAAATAAAAGTCAACCAGGAAGGGGCAGGAATTTTTGTAACATCTTTTTTTCTTTGTAATAGGAAAGTACTGTACTGCTTTTCTGAATTTGAAGGTACTCAGAGCTGATGAGGTTTTTGGTTAATGGTTCAATAATTTAGTTTAGATTATGTTTTTTTTTGTAAATATTTTCCTTAAAAGCATGCCTTATAGCAAAACAAGTTAATTTCTTCATTGGAATAATGTATATTTTTGGTGGTTTGTTTTTGTTTTCTCTAAAATATCTTATTCACAAAGACCCTTTTAGGGTCTTTAGGAATGAGCTCATGATGAAGTGAAATGGAAATTTTATTGATTCTAAAGTACGTTTGCTTAGAACAAGGCAGAGGAATAGGAAGAGAAAAATAAAATACTTGGGCAAATGTTCAGCAATGCTGATGTTGCGACAAAGATGTGATGACTGACTCTTTAAATATAGATGTAAGTTTGAGGAGGATATTAAATTCTGTTAACTTCAAAATAACCCGAGTGTCATGTGCCTGAGGCTCCCTTTAGCTCCAGATTAACTGCTTATCAGTGTTTCATATATAGAGTTTTCTGTATATACTCTCCAAAATCTATCTAATCTTTCTATCTGATATATACAGCAAAAATTCTACTGCCTGCTGACAAAAAATGTTGGATCTTCTGACTGCAATGTCATTAAGGGGTCATATTTAGAGCCATGATATAGTTGTGATCTGTGACTTTTTCAAAGTGTGAAAGGGCTTTGGCAGAATCTTAACTGAACAGCTGAGTGCAAATTAATTTTCTGCCTCTGTGATGTCTGGCTGGGTCACTGCTGATGTCATAACTCTACTATTCAATAAAATGAGTTTTGAGATCAGACAAGGAGTAGAGCAGAAAAATCCCACATTTGGGGATTCAGATTGGTTCTTGGATACATAAATGCTGAGAGGAAAGGGACAGAGGCTCTTCTATGCCTAGAGCTAATGCATTGCCCAGGGGCTGAATCGATCAGCAGCTCTTGTCAGCCTGTCCCAGAACAAAGAATGTGCCCAGAAAAGGGATGATGAGAATGTCATTTCATAGAAGAAAGAGTAGACAAAAGAAAATTGGTTTAAAACCAGCACCTGAAAAAATGGGAATAAGGTGACTACTTCATTTGGGAGAAAAGTAGGTTGCTGTTTCTCCAACTACAGGAGGGAGCCGAGTCACACAAAACAGAGGAGAATGGCTTACAGAAGAAAAGAGCAAATGGGATTGAATTGGTCCTTTGGAAAATGCAAAACATTTGTATTGTTACTGCAGTGGAGAGGCCAGGGAGCAAGCACATTGCTCTGCTCTCTTGTTGGTTTTGTGGGTTTTTTTCCGTAAGGAGAGGTGGCTGCTAGGAACAGTATTAGTCAGTAGTTGCTCTAGCTGACACATAAACTGTCTTTTAAATTTTGATACAAGATGAGCTGGGCTAGAGGTAATACTGTTAAAAATCTTGAGAAAAAGAAATGGGAAACTTTGGAGGGAGTTTGAGCCCGTATCTTGCTGGGAACTGACCTCCAGGCTTTAAGGAAGTTGTGTTGTGCAGATGGTGTTTTCCATCTGATATCACCTGCTGTGGAGGGAAGGATCTGGAGACATGCTTTGTAGCTTTCAGCTCATGCCTGAAATCAGTTAATCTCTTTTCTTGGTCTCTCAGAGCATGAAGAATTTATATTTAGTAAGTTTAGACAGACACTGATTTAGTGAGAGAGGAATCTTAGGTTGTAACTCAACGCTGTAGAATTTTTTTTCCCTATAGTTTTATTGTATGTTATTTTCTTCCTCTAGCAGCATATTCTGATCTCCAGGACGTAACATGCCCCATGTCAATCAAGTTAGCTTCTTGTGGGCTGTCTGTTGAATATATATCAAAAAAAATCTTTGATCAAGACAAACAAATCCTGCCTAAAATGTTGGGTTTTAGCTTAGGTCTTTTAATTAACCTGATTTAAAACAGGTTGTAACAGTAAAACTCAGGAGGTAGTGCTGAATAGGTACAGGAATTAATAGCCAGGACAAATTAGTCTTAACTAAAGCTAATTAAAGCTTTAAAGTAGGGGTTTTTTTACAATAACTCCTATGTCATGAAACATCTGCCTCAAAGGTCACGTTTTTGAACAGCTCAAAAAGTTCTATTGTAAGAATGGGGGATAGTTTAGTAATAGCATTGCTTCATAAAAATAGAAAACTGTCATTTGAAGATGTAATTAAGATATCCTTGAATGACAACTAACATTAAAGAGTTGCTTTCACTCCAGCATGGTTTCCACTAAATTGAGGTTGTATGACAGTAATGTAATGGCATGGTGAATGGCAACTGGCAGTTTCTGTTACTTTGACTATGAACTGACTGAAGAATTTTTCACTCTTGAGTCCCACATGCCCAGCATCCCCCACGAACACAAACCTCACTCAGTGAACAGCAGTCATCTCACTGTTGTACAGCTTGGTGAACCTCAGACCAACAACACTCCCTTAGAATATTCAAAATTCTGTCCATATCTCTAATGAGACAAAGTGAACAGAGTGGTGTTTTTCCTCCATGTTTGCATGATTTACACTCATTCATAATGCGCTCTCTGTATTCATATTCCTTTCATTGTTTCCATTCTGGGTTTATTCAGTTCAATCTTTTATTTAATCAGGTACCCTCAGAGGTTCTTTTTACATTAAGGTAGTCTCACATTGAAATCAACTTTCATTGAATTCGACAATTATTGAATGTTAACAGTAAAGATGGCCAAGATGATATTGATATACTTTATTTCATAGTTTAGCTAAAAATTCATGTCACTTTTGCCATTATAGTTAGGGCATGGATGTGTAATCAGTAGTTAACTGGATTCCTGTATGTTTGTATTTAACAACAGGGTGGGGAACAAAACCAAAAGTTTTGTATACATTGTACAGTTCTTCCCCAATAAATGTCATGCAGTTATATTTAAGTGGTCATATATAGGCCTGCTGAATATCATTAGTCCAGAAAATTATGAAAGCCCAGAGGTACTGGCAATAAAATGCCAAAGTCACAAAGGACATTTTTCTTATGAAAACATGTTAGGGAGAGTAGAATAAATTGTTTCTTCATGTTTATAATTGGAAAAAGATGCTGCATCTCTCGTTGTTTTAAAACAGCTGCATCTATTATCATTTTCAAACAAGATCTTTGTCTTAATATTTGCTGGATGATCTGTAGTTTTGTTGCGTAGTAAGACAGAACTTTAGAAACAATTTGTTATCAATGCATAAAGTTATTTCTTAATATACGTTTTTTGTAGGCCAGTGCCAGAATGCGAGAGACGTGTACAAACCCATACCTACCTACCATCATATACTTAGTTATATGGAAAGAGAGGAAAAGAGAGACCACCTTGACTAAAACATGTATGACTGAAACTTACATTCCTTTGAGTTGCATTAGAATGTGAATTGCAGGCCTTTTGACACAGTCTCACAACTTTTTGATATGTCAATGTAGCACCAGTTTGCTGTTTCACATGTGGCCATCGTTAGACACGGAAATAGCTCTGTGTAATTCACTGGTGTCATCTCCCCACCTGCTTTACTTTTTTGACTTCTGGTAAGAAACTTGATGAAATATAAGTATGTGCATCTGAACTTCTTTAATATATTCCTTTCTAGGCAATCTTGTAAGCAGCCTCAAAGCCATACTATGCCTGGGAAGGGTTCCACTGCAGATGCTCAGTATTTAAGGCCAGAGAGAATGGGCCCTTAGCCAAGGAGATGGCTCCAGACTTTACAATGAGACTGAGATTCATGTACATCCAAGCATAGCTTACATTCCTCCCCAGCTTCAGTGCTGTGACAGTGGGGCATGATCTGGTCTCTTTGGTTGCAGATTCATTGGGAATATGGATCTTCTCAATATATCAGATAAAACTGGTAGCTTCTTGTGTCAGCTTTCTTCTGCTTTAGCAAAAGCCTAAATAGCCTGTTATCTGGCATAGCTGGGTAAGGCTTATCTCTTTCCCTCATATGAGGGAGATCCCCTTTTATTTAAGTGTTTACTTTACTTTATTTCTGTCTCTGTTTGCCTCCCCTAGCTTCAGATTTATGAGCCATTGTAAGCTTTTCTGACTGCTTCTGAAAAAGATTCCTGGCTGCTGGTGCTCACAGCATCCAACAAATCACTCATTTCACAATGTTCCTTTCTTTCATTAGATGATATTTTTCATTTTTTGTACATCCCTCACACTTCACTACAGTAATTTGAAGGATTTTGCATTCCAGTCTCAAATGAGAGGAAAAACATTGTATTTGTTCTGGTTTTGAAATGTGCATTCAATCTATTCTGGTCCTCTTTTCTTTGTCACCACAGCATGAAAAATAGTGAAAGGCACCTGCACATTATAATGAACGCTAATTTAGCGGTTCTGTTATTTAGAATACTTGATTTTTATCTTGAACAAGGACAGACTCAGTGACCTAACAATGTCCCCTGTGGCACTGTTTTCTATGCTTCTGTGGTTAAATGAATGTTCACAGGGAAAAATGAGTTTTATTTTTTTGTCAGATGTTTGGCATTCAGTAATTATTTTTTTCATAGTCTTTGCAGTTTAGCCAAATGAGGTATATTTTGTTTCATGGTGAAGCTTTGGTTGTGAGGCGTTGGTGTTTCAATAATGCCAAATGATAGTGACAAACAGATGCACTTAAAATACTTCTTATATACAGAAAGCCTGCACCCCCACATAAACAAAACAAAACAATAAAACATTTTTTCTGGAGAAAAAAAGAACAGATATTTAGTTTGTCCCTTGAGCTCCTGTCTGCCTAGATTTGGGAAGATCAGAGTCTGCTTATGTGGGAGATGGGATACCACTAGACAGATACACATCTTGTAATATTCTTAACTATTTATAATATTCTTCCTGATCTCAAAGTTAAAAAATAGATAACATTAGCTTGCATTTTTACTTGAAGCCATCACATAACAATTTTCCTATTTGATCCCTTGTGTGTGACTCAGTTGCTCAGCTTGGTGTATCCTTTGTCTAGGAAAATAAAATCTGCAATGGTGGGTGCAAGACCAATCTAGCTGAGCTTCTCATCCCCGCCAATGGCCTGGGGAGTGGATGCAAGAAATTAGTCACGTTTTTCCCCTGACAACTCCATTTCCCCCAGTCAACAAAAATGATTGTTACGTCCCTGTTTTCTTTCAACAACCCGTGGTAAAAGATCAGGTGCTCGCTGTGTCTCTATTTGTGAGCTTATGTTGCAAACACTCCCTCAAGATACTGGATTTTTGACTTGCAGCTGCAATCCTTGTGGTTGTTAGTTTGGTAGTGTAAGTGCCAGAAGCTTGGTATAGCAAAATATGAGAGGTCATCTATCTCAGTCCCCAATAGCACTACATTGTTTTCTGTTATATACCCTTTGGGTGTGGGGATTTTCTTTTTAAGAAGAGTTTCTTGAGAGGGTCTGCACCATTTGTGTTGAAAGGCTTCTCTGCACTTCACTGTTAGAAATTTCTTGGTGCTGATCCTGTGGGTTTTTCTCCTTGCTTTCATTTCATTTAATTGATCTTAAATCATTGCAACCTTTTCTTTTTTCAGTGCTCTACTGATATAACCCAACAGGTTATAAGCCAGTTCACTTTATTTTCAATTTTCCCCCAAATTGTCTTTTCAAACCCTTGTTAATTGTATGTTGGACTTCCTTTTTTTTTGTTTGTTTGGTTAAGTTTGTTGTTGTTTATTTGTTTTTGTTTGGAGTTTTCTTTGCTTGTTTGGGGGGAGGGGTTGATGGTTTTTCCACCTACTTCAGGTCTCCTGTCCAGACAGACATTGAATTCAGTGCAGTGTCTTAAACTTGCATCACCAGAGTCTTTTAAACAGTCCAGGAGCTTAAAGCTTGTCCAGAGAATGCTTTCTGAGCATGTGAGTTGAGTAGGGTATGAAACTCCTTTTTCTCTTTGTGTGTGAATGCTTAATTGCACACTTATTTTAATTTTGTTCTCTTCCCCTATCCTAGATCATATTTATTTTAGCAAATCTATCTTACTAGTGCTCTGTAGATTCATTTTTTTTCCAAATTTACCCTCCAATTAGGCATATTGATATATTCTACAAGCAGTACCTTTTTCAAGATCCATACTATGTACTATTTTTTGAGTTACAAATACTTCTCTAGTTTTCAATATCATCCTTAAATGCAATTTATGTGATTTTTGCACTCTTGCCACATCCTTCAAGTGAAGTTTTAAATCTATTTCTGCAGGGAGATTCAGTGAGTGCATTCTTGAGCCTTCATTTCTTACTGGTTTACAAAGGGAAGCTTTCAGTGTTGGACTAAGATGGTTGGGAATAAGCTTTCAGTAAAGGTTCTGTGATGAATTAGTGAGAAGGTGGTTAATTGTATACTCTTTGCTTTTTTCCAGCTAATTTCGTCATTCACTTCACCGAGTCCTCCATTTTGTGTTCAGACGAAATGCCTCTCTGGTCTTCAAAACCATCCACAGCTGTGTCCTTACATCACTGACCTGTGCAGATCTTCACATTTGCCTCTGTGGTCCACTGTCAAAAGAAATGGAGGAAGAAAAGGGCCAGCTGTCTAATATTTGACAGTGCTGATTTCATTTATATCCCTGAGTGTAATGACCTAATAAAGGTTGCCTGTGCATTTATTTGGGGCTGGGTGATTTTTTGATACTAAATGAGCCAGTATGGCACCCTTCTTTCAGTGAGCCTTTGCAAGCTCCATTAATCCCATTTTTAGAGACAGAAATTTCTAAATCTTCCAGGCCATATGTTAAGCTTACAAACTCATTTGTAATCAGTCACAACAGGTCTTCCCAATATTCTTTTGCTATATGGGACATATGTGAAAACTGCTATAGCTGGAAAGATGAGATGGTGTTATATGCCAACAGTGCTTCACTTCATTTTTATAGGAGATCTCTAACTACTGTGCAGTGACCAGGAAGTTTGAGCTTAAAATCATGCAGTCACAAAGTCTAATAAAAAGCTTTTTCTCTATATGCAGATTGACGAGGAGGAAATTTATTTTGTTTGGTAGATATGGTTGCATTATATTTCCGTTAAGAAGAAGTTGCTGAATCAGACATTTCTGAGATTTTTGTAACTTGGTTATGCCATGTTTATGCCATAATTAAAGAAATCTGCTGGGTTGTTTGCAGATATCACACTAACATTTCTGAGATACGCTTTACTAATCTGTTACTGAATCATATTCTTATACAAATGTTACTCTCAGGTGCGCTGCTACACTGGTGCTTTTAATTGCATTTTATTTACTGTGCCCCAGAATTATTATTTTGCTTTCATCAACACTTATGGGTAATCTAATACATGAAATACATGATCTGTTAAGATCAAAGCACGAAATGTGGTGCTTGTTCTGTGCTTTAATTTCTATGGCATTTAAAACCTTTAGGTTAAATATATGTTGACATAACTTCTGAGTATATCTTCTGGGGGAAATTGATGTCTTTTCCTTATTGGTAGGCTTGCAAGATATTTCATTTCTCTCAAGATCAAATTGTGAGATCTCTGTACCTGGTAAGTAGAAAATTAAGTCAATGGTATTTACAATTAACAGAGTGTAAAGATCATATGAGATGACATAGGAAACAGCTACAGAAAAGGATCCTATCCCTTTTCTGTGCAGTCTGAACACTTGCTTGTGTTCAAAGTGCAACAAGTCTGGTTTACAAACTGTGGGGGTCCCCTTAGAAGTAGTGGTGCTACTTAAAGTAGAAAGCACTAGAACAAGCAGAAAATGATGTAAAAGTGCCTAGCTGAAAAACTGATAAAATTGAGATGGGATGACACAAAAACCAAAGTCCTCGTGCCAGTGTTAATATACTAAATATTTGAAGTGACTCTGATTTTTCTTCTGCCTAGAAAGTTGACTTGTGAACGAAGGTGAATTAAACCATACTACAGGCAAGTGATTCCCATTCCCCAGCTATTTGTCATATGTTTGATGCAGTTGTCCTTGATGAAGTAGTGGCTACTTAAAGGAGATGTTGGATTTTGCTGCTGAGACTGATCCAAGTGTTTGAAAGTCACCAGTCTGGGATATGTGCACAGCAAAGGATACTTGAGAATCTGTGGCCATATTGAAAGCTGTATGCTTTTGGATGTCCTAGAAAATAATTTAGTGGATGACAGGTCCAGAGCAATGGCACTATGGATGCGCAACCAGCTGGGAAAAAGAGTGCCTGGTTACACGAATTATAAATGAGAAAAACTGTTTGACTTGAGGACAACAAAATGAGCTAAAAATAAATCATCAGAAATAAAGGCAGCTAATTTGGACTTGCTAATAGTTTTGTCTTCAGCAAATACTCCTAAGATTATGTTCCCAAAGGAGAGAAAATAATACAAATCTAAACTGAGAGATCCACTCCTCCTTTCTGGATGGATAGAAATAAGCTATAGTTGCCTGGGAATAACAGAAGAAAAAAAGGAGCCACTGGGGATGTTTGGTGTCTTGACTGCCAAGGGCAAAACAGAACTAGCTGTTCTCTTGGTACAGCAGATGAAATTTCTACGGCACACAGGGAAAATGAACCTAACAAAGACACAGGCCTGTAGATAAGAGAGTGCTGCCAGGACAATGAAAGAAAAAAGCTATTTGGCTGTGGTACAGATTTCCTTTTGATTGTAACTGAAAAACATACCCTGACTGGCATGGAACGTAAGTCCTTTCTGTGAAGACATTAATACGACATTTGCTGGAAAACTCGGAGAGTTGAATGCTATCCACACCTACCAGCTGTGTTTCAAAGGGAGTAATGCCATGTCTTTTACAAAAGGCTGCCCAGTGCCGAGTTTGGCATTAAGAGGAAAAGTAGTTTGTCTTTGGCTGGTACTGAACAAGGTTTCAGAGGCCTTGGACAAATTGAACACTACTTGAAACCATGCTTTCATTTGCTGGCTGCTGTTCCTCATGTCTGTTTCTCTTGTGTTCATTCAAGTTCATCTTATAAACTTGTTGCCAGTGGTCATAACTTGCACTTTCCTGTTTGTAGTTTGTTACTGTATCAGAATGGAGCAGCCTGATACAGAGAGGTTTTACAAACATTGCAATTCAAGAGTCATAACTGAGAAGTCCTTCACAGTGAAGCTCTTGGAAAATACTTAAATTCAATTTCATTGAATTAACAATATAGATACAAAGCAGCAGGTGATCTATTGGCTGTAATGGAGTATTGATTTGCTGCTCCCCAACTTCACAGGGACCTTCTGACGTTCCTTTCAACCTGATTTATCCTTTGGTCAGGAGTTTGTAGTCATACTCTTGTATAGGACATCTTCCTCAGCTTGGTATCACTTGGAAAGGAGTGGGTTGTCCTTGTGGCTATTGAACGAGTTTTATCTGACTTCCCTTCTTCACATATTTAACAGCACAACTACCTCATTGGAAAAAAAAAAAAAAAAAAAAAAAAAAAAAAAAAAAAAAAAAAAAAAAGTTTGAGTAGGGGGTGGCAGGGAAGAGAAAAAGCGATGTGCAAAATCTCCACTGTGCTCAATATATGAGAGACTTTGCATTTCCACAAATCTCCGTTCCGTAGAGTAGACCGTGTAGCTCTGTTACAGGTGTGACTGTTGAATACTGCGAGAGATTCTATCCATCCTTGTCCATTGAGGGCTTGGATTTATTTGGAAGATGTTTGCCTGGCTTTTGCAGTACAAGACACAGCTAGAGTTGCTCTGATATGATGATGTCTCATCATGGATGAAATATTACCAACTGAGTTGATGTTTAGTTCTCTGGCACTAAGGGGGTTTCATATGATACAGACCTATCTCCTCACTACAAGCCAGCATCAGCTCTTAATTGCAGACTCTGGTTGATATGGATAGTTTTCAGTGTATTTGAAAGCTGAGATCAGAACAGTATCACCAAAACCTGAGCTTTGTTTTTCCTAGGGCTAACTGGAAAGTTAAAGAATAACCGTCTTAGGACATCAGTAATGCTCAGTTTCTTTAGGCCTTAATTCTGGTTTTGGTCTTGTGACCGGAAAGATTTAGTGGCATAACTATGTCAGTTGGTAGATTTTAAATTATCTTTGTAACTTACTTACCTACATTAGTAAAAGAGAAATGTGGCTGAAGTTAAAAACATAGAAAACATGCATTGTACTGTAATAGCTTATTTCATATTCTATATTAACTTGTATTTATGTAGGTGTTTAGTTTGTCTTCCTGAAGGGTAGGAGAAGAGAGAGGAGCAACATAGCTTTAAATCTGTTAGCTTAAAGTCAACCTTCCTCCTTATCCCTCAAACTCACTCTCACCTTTCTAAAAGCAATACTGCCTGTGCTGAGTTAGAAACTCATTAACATAGCCACATTAAAAAACAAACTCAAACAGGTAGGAAATTGATTATTCCTTGAGGCATCTCCGAGTAAGTTGAGCAACTCCTGCTGGCAACTCTTGTTGACCTCGTTCAGGAAATATAAACCAATTTCACCCAAGAAATTTACCAAAGAACTTACCAAATAACCTGCTATTAACATCTGTCTGGATTTAAATATGGAGACAAAGTCAAAAACTGCATAAATGCTACAAAAGCCTGATGGCAAAATCAGTATAAAGCCTTTTCAAGAATTGTGTCTGTGCTAGGTCTTTGTTCTATTAAAAAATGTTGAGTACATTTGCTCACAGCCACAAAAATACTCACAGTCTTATCCAATAGGATGATATGAACACAAAAGCTGAACACAAACCGAGCTCCTACATGAGTGCAGAGCAGGTGAAGATCATTATAACAGCCTGAATCATTTGTAGTGCCTTCTTTTATGAGGGACACAAAGGCAATTTATTTATTTGGGCTGCTGGTGGATACCAGCAGACAGAAAGGGTAACAGCATAATCTGTTAGGGCGTTGGTTTGGCAGATGGTGGGTTGTGTTTCCACCTGGAGGCTGCCAAGTCATGACTGAGTCCAGATTTCAGACTTTAGTCTCTGCCATTGGCAGCAAATAAAGATTCCTGGGAAAGGATGTTAGCAAAGGGCCAAACACTGTGCCAAGAGCATCTCTTACATATCCGTTATTACAGTTCCTGTGTGTTATGAGACAAATTATCATATGGGAAATAGTGAAAGGAGTATAGACATTTTTATAAGTAATAGTTTAGTGTTTAAAATAATTTCTTTTCCCTCCCTCAAAAACAAAACACAACAACAACAAAAAAATAAACTCTCACAACAGAGTCCCAATAAAACAAAACAAAGGAAAGAAACCTGAAAAGATTCCTGACAAAAGGTAGTTGCCAAATTGAAGCATGAACATAGGAGGCCCTGCTTGGCTGGGAAGAGGGTGCTTTCTTGGACCAGAAGAGATGAGCAAGGAAAGGAAGTGAGATAATTCCATAGAGTTGTATCCCTATTTGAGCAGGTCATCTGGATGTGGATGAAATTTAAAATCTATGTTGCTGTATTTCCTTGATAATTTGCTCTAGGAGTTGGATGCTATTCTTGACGGGTTTTATTTGTGCACAGACTCTGTTGTGCTGCTTTGTGTCTTGACCCAGAGTCATGAGACAGGTGAGCCAGAAGAGTTCTTTATCAGAACTACATAGAATTTACCCTGGGTTTGTCTGGCCATAAAGTCTTGATTTCTGTAAAGTAGACCCAATGCAGGACCATGCTTTTCTGAGAATAGAAAGCAGAACTTGTGTATTGATTTTGTATTTATAGGATACTTAACATAAAACAATAGAAAATGTTTTTTGTTAGCCCTTCCACAATAAGTAACTTCTGAAACGTCACTGTAAAGATTTAGTTTCAATGAGTAGAGACTTGTTTGCTTTCTGCATCTCGTTGGCTGTGAAAATCTTGTGCCAAGTCAGAACCTTTAAACAAAATCTATCACAAAAACATATCCGAAATGTAAAGGCACTACTGGAACTGAATGTGTACACACAGCACACCTCCAGACCTCAGTATTGTTTACGGTTCAGTCTATTAACATATAAGCAATAATTGATTCCCACTTCAATCAAAGTAAAAAACATACTTGGCCTTTCAAATAACAGTATATCACCTCCATCGCTAACCTGGAAAAATGGGATGCCTCATTGCAGACTGCCCAGTGCAAAGGGCATTGAAACTTTCCTGTTTCATTTTTCTTGCTTTAGTTACTTTTGATACTTAGAATGTAGCAGATGTGGATTTGTGGCAGCAGAGGTGGGAATGCAGGCTGTGCCATGAGATTTCAAGCACAGACTGGAGTTATGTAGGAAGAGTAGTAGTGGCTATCATAGTTATCAGGAGTGGACAGCTGCATTTCTGATTTCACTGGGCTACTGGAGTGATGAGGGAAGAGAAGATGAGGAGGGGTTTGCAACTTGCTATCTGTCCCGAAGAGGCTGCACTGATAAATAGAAGGCACGCAAACAATTTTGGTCCAAAGAGAAGAATTTGAGATAAAACAAGAACAAAAAGTAAACACCATCTAAATACCTTGTAAAAATCTGTGCTTCAGTCTCTTATATGGAGAATGAAGGTGATAGGGTCTATCCTCAGAACAAATGTTGGATTTCATCACAGTAGAATGCAGTGCTGGAGTTAAACCTTCACAGAGATATTTGCCTCCTGTTCTCCTTTGAGACAGTCAATGCTTGTTGATCCACTTCTGCTGGCATCCTGTTTTACTGATCCCTGGAGCAGTAGAAGAGCAGCCATATGGCTTGCAGAAGCTTGAATTTCAGAATAGAATCGAGAGACTAATTTTCTTTTTGAATAAATAATGCTTTGAACCCTTTCTAACACGGTCTAAGAAAAAATATGGAAGGCACCAGGCAATTTCAAAAAAGTGAAACACCATCTTGAGAGAGGTCAGCACAGGAGGTGTGCCTGGGGGACAGTCCTTACAGCTGCCCCTTGAGAAGCCTCAGTGGGTAGCAAGCAGATGGCTCAGCTCTCTCAACATCAGAAAGTCTCCTAAAGCACCAGATTATTGAGGCAATGAGGTTGTGGCTAGCTAACTATATCTGAGATGCTCATGGGCATGGCTCTCTTTCAGCCCTTGCCTTTCTTCAAGAAAAAATAGAATTTTAATCCTCAATAGAAAATTTCATAAGGGAAGTATGTGAAAATGAGGACTGCAACATAGATGAATGGTAATAGCAGTAGAATACTGGATTTGGCTATTTAGGAGGGGATTTCTAGCTTTACAGTCTCGTAGTATTTGTAAAATTACTTTATTAAATAAAAACAAACAGTGGGTGGTATGCAGGGGTTATGCTAAATATGAATAATTTAAAATAGTGAATAATTAAAACTGTCTGGAAAGAGTTATACAAGTAATTGAAATGTCAGGTGTGCTCAAAACAAAAAATGAACATATTACAGTCTGGGATTGCATATTAGATTCGCATTGTTCAAGTGAGTCCAAGTTTGAACTATGAGCACCATAGTATATGCCACCAAGAAAAACAAATCTCAAAGCAATATGAATATGTACTTTACTGTTGGAGTTAATGGACTTTCTCTTCAAAGAAGACAAAGTGACTTTAAAATGGGAACTGCAAGTACACTAGAGCTCCTGGGAAAACTGCTCTGGCGTTCTCTTTATGTAAAGGTCATTGCAAATTGGGAAGTTTAATTCACATCTTGCATGCTTTGTGCCACCAGTCATGGTCCCTAGCTGATAAATAAGAAAAATGTATTTATTCTTGAAGAGAGGGAGTGAACATTATAAAATTGGCCAGATGCTTCTCAGGGAGAGGGTTTAGTCACACCTTTGAGTGCAGTGTGCTTTTTATCTGTTTTGCAGTAGATGTATTTGTAAGCTACTCATTACTTTAGTACAAAGAGTGACAAATAATGTATTCAGTGAGGGATCAAAGGGATGACACAGGAAAAGAGAACCTAGATACAGGATTACCATTTCTGGGTTGATGGATCATGTAAAAACATGGGCTGCTAAATTTGGATGTAGTAACTCAAGAATTAAAATCATTGTTACCCAAATGAAGGAAATGAGCTTGATTTGTTTCTGCAGCTCAAACACAATAATACCTGGTTTTGCATTAAAAAGTCAGAAACAGATGAAATTTCTATAAAAGATCCATGTTTTCGAGTCATCAACTGAAAGAAAAGGTGAGATAGACAGTGTCACCGTAAGCAAAAAGGTTTTCAGAAATCTCCATTGTACACGAACAACAGATTTTCATCCTATGGTGTGAATTTCATATCCATTATACACAGAAACATGGGTGAGTGAGAGGGTGTGTAAGAAGTTGTAAGAATTTACTTATGTGGTGGTGTTTAGGTATAAAAGCTCCTTTTATTGTAAAATGAATCAAGAGGAGGTTGGTTTGTTGTTTGTTTGGTGTGTTTTTTAATTCTTATTTTTTATTGTAGTGATAGCAGCTGTCTTTTCTTCTGACAAGAAGAAATCCTCAATCACGGCATATCACACCTTTCTGAATTTAGAAGCTCACGAGCTCTATCATGTTTGTTACGTGTAGTGCTGCTTTGGGATTTATTTCTGGGATATAACCTCAGTTATATTTGCCCTATAGGAGTACTTTCACTGAGGTACCCTTTTATGTTTCAGCTACGGAGATCAAAAGATTTACTGGAGTTTATGTGCCACTGCCGTGCCTTTCTTTTTAGTGTTTCACAAATAGGGAAGGAACATGGGAAGTGTCTTTGTGCCTTAGAAAGATCTGTGGTAGGCTGAATGGGAAGCTGAGTTAATGCTGGTAAATGTAGCAAGAACAACTGAAACACAAAGAGAATTAAAAAAAAATCATCTTCTGTTCTCTGCTTTCTAATTTACTTATTAAGTAGATGTTGCTCCAGGTATATTTCCCTTTCCTCATAACTAAGAATCATAGGAGAAGTTGCACAGTTCTGTCTTTGTAGAGCAACACCAGTGTTTCTAGATTTACCTGTCTAGAATAGTATGTAAAGACTGTGAAAAAATGGGATTTTGAATGGAATTCTGGACAAAACTAAAGATGTGAGGAAATATGATTCATTATTTGGTCCTTTTTTCATTTGGTTTATGTTGAGTTAAAGTCCAAGTTTCAGAATGTTTTTACACTAGGTTTAAAAAATAGAAGAGAATGCCATTTGAAATTATACATTTACAATTTCTACTAGTTTAATTTTTTCTTTATTATTTTCTTAGTGTTATTAATGTCTGCAACTAAAAAGAAGTTATAGGTCAGGCTTAGAATAATCAGGGATGTTGTCTATATGAAACTTTATTCCTTCAGTATTCCTCTAATTGGTCTTACAGTGACAGCTGTTCATATAGAGGTTTTTGCTTTATACAATCATTTCCCAGAAGAAGTCAAAGAGTGATTTCCATAATTATGGCTCAATAAACAAATGACAGCATCAACCTACAAGACGCAAATTTTTTCGCACCAAAATTGAAGATTCAGAAAGGTACAAGTCCAAGCTTTTCAGGGATACACTGAGCACTGTTAAGGACCTAAAATCTGTGAGGTCTTCCTCTGTTTTCAAGAGCCAAGAGTAGGTAGCTTTCACAGTGTGGTTCATATCTCCTGTACAGACTGATAAGTAATAGCTGAGCTTTACACTGTTATTTGGAGTGAAAATTGATGTCTGCAGAAGTGTGAGGTGTTGGAGAAATATACATAGAGCAATAATATTTTTTAGGAGCATTCAGCTCAATTCTCTCTCTCTAAGTGGTTTTTAAAGAAAGACTTTCGTTCCTCTTTTCTTTTCCTTGCTTTTTAAGGAAATGAAGTCACCAGGCCTTATCCTATGCACTTGTGCTGCCCTGAGTCTTGCCCAGAGAGATGACAAACATACCTCTACCAGATTGGTACATCAGATCTGAACATCTTTGCTGCTGTAATCCCTTGCTCCATGTGAGTTTTCTACAAACCCTCTCCTATCCCTTCACAGCAGCTCTCTGTCTGCCTATTCACCTGCAGTGGGAGAAGAGGAGGGGAGAGGTGCTTCACAACCCCTTACCTTCTCCTCAAACTCAGCAGACATAATGGTTCAGATATGTTCTCCAATTTGAGATGCTGTTTAGAGGAGTTCGATTGCAGATTCAACAGGGAATGGCCTGTTTTGACTTGCTAAGTTCTAGGTGCCCTTTTGAGACTTTCATCCAGGCAGAACTTCTATAGTAATATCGACCTGTCAGAATGGATTTGGGAGTCCATCCCCTCACCACCAATTAAAATGGAAATAACTTAACAAAAGAAGGCCTTGCAGAATCAAATCTGGCAGCTTTCATGCAATTTATGCTAAAGTTGGAGATAGTACCTATTTAAGCATGAAGGGTCTATAAAACATCCACGTCTTTCCCACACCATGATATACTGCAGCTCCCTGGACTGCATCTAGTATGCAGCACAAATAAAATTTCTAGGCAACCAGATCTGTGTTCCTACTTCTCTTGTTATAGGGCAGTAATTCATTTTCCATTAATTTTCACACAGATTATACTTTCTTGAATAATAACAAGAAAGGAGTTAAAATCAAAGCCTAATCCAGAATTTGCAGCAAATAAAAATAGCAGCTTTTTGTCTTTCTTTGTTTCTGTTGATCTTTTGAGTCAATACCATTTGTAAAAATAAATTAATTAAATCTAATTAATAAATTAATTTCACATGACTTTAGGCATCTACAGTAGATGTAGTTCTACAGTTGGTTCCCTCACCTCTTTCCACATTGTTAATGACAAGAAATGAGCAGTAAGGAATGACTCATCTGAATGTCTTTGGACAACCAATTAGGCTTTAATTTAGGGTGACACAATGGGCACAGAAAATCCTGTTACCTCCCTGTGGCAATCATGGCAGTCTAAGCTGAAACCTTGAGGAAGAGGCAGTCATTCAGGAGAACACTCTTCCAGACAAATTCTGCACCAGGTGATGTGTGCAGCCCGGCTAGCATCACAGCAACCCTGAAAGTGCAGGATTATTTTGACATTTGACGGATCATTTACTTTATTACAATTGTTTAGCTTGTCTGTTTCACAGGTTTTTTTCTAAGCATGTAAAGATCAATAGATACCAGCAAAAGGCAAAAATATCAAAAGTTTCTTTGCTTTACTTGTTATTGTTTGAAAAATAGGACTAGGAAACATTTGTTAATTATATTTGTTAAAAAAATCAAAACATGAGTAAACATTAAAATATTTCATTCAGACATATAACTGTGAAATTTCCAAGGAGGTAAATATGTGTTTTGTTTTTTTTTCCTTAGGCTTTCCAGGAAAGACTTTTTTCCTCAGAAAATGAAAATATTTTTCTTTTAGAAAAAATGACTGTTTCCCCTGGGAAGTCAAACTTCTTTCCAGTTGTAAGACTTCTGTTTAAGATCTGTTATGCCAGGATAGATTAGCATATCACTTTCCCATATGTGAACGCTATAATTTTCAGCTCATACCCTTGCTTACTTGATTCCTTCTATGTGTAAGTAGATATTTTATTTTGATAGTGATTAATAACCCTTCATTGTTTTAATGTAACGTTTAATGACAAAAATGTTCTGCTTAAATTCCAAGCATATCTATCTAACTCATGCTTCAGGCTCCTGCCTACAAGCCAAAACCAGTGCCAGTCCACAGAATTCAACACTGTAGCAGTACTATTGCATGTACACATCAGCTGTAGATACATTTTGGTTGAGGATTTTGTTCCTGTGTGCGTTTATTTGGTGGGAATATTGATACCTATGTGGTTCAGATCATATAAAAGAAGGGATATTCTGACTTTTTTCATTGAGGAAAAATTAGGAACAGCAGCACTGGCCTGATACCTACTGAAGAGTGTCTTTCAAGATAATATGTTGCATGAATTCAAACATGCTACTGCCACACTTACAAGTTCTACAAGTTTTTGCCATCAGTTATTTGAAGATCTCTGGGGCTAAAACTGAACTCATGTAGCAGAGCAGGTGTTCCTGCAGGGGTTTATAAGAAAGGGAGGGATGTGTATTTATTCCATAGTAAGTCGAAGCTGCTCTTTTAATCTGTTTGCTGTGCTAGAGGTGTGTATTTTGCCTATGGAGAGTGTTGTTTCATGTATCATGGCTGATAGCATGTATTAGAAAATCTTGAACTTTTAATGATCGATTTTTTATGCCACTTTTTTAATATAACATAGTTATTTCAACTAGAGAAAATTGGCCTTTTCTGTTCTTTGTACAAATTGGAATAGCTAAAAAAGGCAGCACTAAAATCTGCACCTCAGGACACTTGTAAAAGGTTGGCTACACTCTGTGTCCTGGCATAATTATAGGTTCAGATTCTCCTAGGAAAAAGGATTTGAACTGATATCTCTGCTGTTCTACACCATGATGTGAATGGGCTAAAGACAGGAATGGCTCTTGTGGTGGTTTGAACCACTTTTTATCATCTAAGGGGCGTGCACAATAAAGATGACGGAAAACTAAACAAAATTAGCAGCAGGGGAACAGTTTATTACTTGGGGTTTAAAATAGGGAAAAAGGGACAACTTATGGGGGCTTAAAATTTTACACAGAGAAACACTCGACACGCAGAAAACAAAAAAAGGGGAAAAAAAAAGGACAAAAACCCAGCAGGTAACAGGGACCAGGACTGCCCGGGAACCAGGCAGAGCTGCCCCGGTCCCAGCCCAGCCCCGGGAAACTGCAGGGAATGGGGGAACAACCAGGAGTAGCCCGCACCGAGAGCAGCCCCCACCCTCCCCCGGCCCCGGGGGAGAGCGGGCAGGAGCAAGGGCCGTCCCGGTCCCAGCTCGGCCTTGGAAAACTGGGGAAAGCGAAGGGATAGGGAAGAACTGGGAGCAGCCCATGCCTTCCCCCAGCCTCGGGAGAGATTGGGCAGGAGCCAGGGCTGCCCCGGTCCCTGCCTGGCCCGGGGAAACCGCAGGGGACGGCTGGGGGCAACACCCTGCCTTCCCCGGGAGAGGGCTGCCTCTGTCCCAGCCCCCACCCTTCTTACGGAAAACAGGACTTTACACAGACAAGGCAAGTGGGCACCCCTTACACACCCCTTCCCACCCCCAAGACCCAAAGCCCCACCTTGACACCCCCGAAAGAGACCCCAGCACCCCTCAAACCCCAACAGCACTGAAGATTGTGTTTGGGTAGAGAGAAGAGTAAATTCAAAACTCTTTTGTACCAAGAGCAAGATACTCTCTGCAGCCAAGCAAGGTATTCAGTGCTGGCTATGACTTGCAGCAAACTGAAACCTTTTAAAGATTTGGCCAGAGGATGTGTAAGGGTAAATTGCACAAATACAGGAAAATTATTTTTACTATGTTTTAGGAGCTGTTATATGAAAATTAACTAATAAAACCTAAAATGAATATACAAGCCTATCAGCAGAACATGCATCTAAATTGGACTGAACAAGACAAAAAGAAAATGTACTTAGGCATCGAGGTCACTTTCATTTGAGAAGTTTGAGTGTTTGCCTGGTCATTGGGGAAATAAGTACAGTCATTGGAAAGGAAAAAGAAAGAAGTAAGTGCTTGCAAGACCAGATGGGTAGTATAGTGGCAAATAGCAGCAAGGTGTTTTCCAGTAATGTAATGCAGAGCTTGTATCATACTGAACAAAGGTTGAGATTTTTGGCACTTGAAATGCATCTATAACCCGTATCCACCTGGGGGAAGACAGTATCAATAGGATTTACCCTTGCTTGATTTACAATCTTCTGTGACTTGCGCTTGGCTACTAAGCTCCACAGCGCTGAATTTTAGCCTATGTGCAGCTCAGTTATAAGACTGTGCAGTCTCTCCAATGTTATGAGGATGCTGCCTCAATTTGGGGNNGTGGGGTCTGGCCCTTTTGTTGGGGGGGGGGGTGGGGGAATCGTCTCTTTGGAACTTGCTGTTTTGTAAAAACTCTGCAGTTGAACGTTTCTGTTGTTCCTCTGGATGTGACAGTGTTCATCAAAATGTATCTGCTTTTTTATTACTTAGGTTAGAACATATATTTTTCTGACTTCTTTTGCTTCATTTATTGAAAGTCGATGGTACGGGAAAAATGTCATATTTATTTTTTGGTCAAGGTATACAGACCTGGAGGAATTAATTTCTTATTTCATATGGGAAGGCTGTCTGCTACCTTGTATCTTTGCTCTGCAGAGGAATTCACTCCCAGTTTATAGCCTAGAGGACAAGGAATGTTGAAAGTCGACCTGTTCATTCTGTGTGCTGCCATTGTACTTGTTAAAAATAAGTTAAAGTCTTGAAATCAGGTGGAAGTAAAAAACACATTGATTTAATTTTAACGGCATTTGCCCAGGCTATTTTGAAAATACTCATGAATCCTTTCTATACTGTTGTTGGTCTGGGAGGGAGGGTTGTCTTCTCCAGGCATCCATCAGCCTTACTGGAGCAGCACTTGCTTCTATCCAGATTCTAACAAAAAGCTGCAGAGTTAGCATATCTGCTACTTCAGCTGCACTCCCTAAGCTGTGCCTCACACCAAATATGCTTAGATGTCACATATCCAATTGCTATGCACAAGATGGGAGATGTGGGCCAGGCTTGCTACGTCCAGGGAGCAAAATGCATCTGAATGGGTCTGTGCAGCCTCTGCCTGTGCTCATTGAGTCCTGTTGAAATCCCTTAGCAGCTCCTGGAAAGCTTTCCCTTGCCCTGAGAGATGATTGCATGGGCCCTTGCTGAGCAAACCTTCCCAGCTCCGCAGGTGTGCACCTCCTTCCTGCAGCTGCCCACCCATTATAATATCAAGTGATCTAATAACATCAATTATGTGGTTCTCTTTGCTTCACCCGAACATCTGCTTGAGCCTTTCTAGCGCAGCATGGGACAGCTTTATCCTGGTTTACAGCTTATCTTGCTCTAACAACATCAGAAATATCAGCCATCAATATGCTCCCTCTTGAGAGCAAACCCATGGCAGGTGTGTCAGCTGACTGGACTTACATCCACAGGTTCTTCTACACATCTTGTGTCAGCTCATCATAACTGCAAATCTGTGTAGTTTTAGAATTATTTATTGCCATATGGAGGAACTAGATGACCTAATCAGTCTTGTTTTATGATTCATATGAAGAACAGTAACTGATGTTAGTCAGAAAAGAAACATCTGAGGCTTTGAACAAATTTCCATTAAAATACGTTTTTCGTATTATGAATTTTATTTCATGAAACATTAACTTCATTTTCTACAGACTATTTTAACATTTAGAGTTAAAGGTTTTCTCTCACTTTTGCATTACTAGATAACTCTAATAATGCAGACTATATCTTAAAGTTTACAGAGAGCTATAAGTCTGAAACAATGTTACAGCTCAAAAACAGAAATGAAACAAAGTCCAAAGAGAAAATTGTCAATGAAAATTGGTAGAAATTGGATATGTATGTAAATTACAAAAACTAATCTACCAAGATTCATAGGGCAAATAACTCCAGCTACTATTACTTGGCACCAAATAGAAACATTTCATTGAAAGTGCAGCTGCTAGAGAAATGAACTGATAAACATAAATTGAACATAAATGGCTGCAGGCAAACTGGAGTACCAAAGAGAAATGGAACAGGGGAAAAAAAAATGATGTTTGGATACATGTGTGTCCCGGTGTACGGAGTGTTATATACATATAAACATCTGAGAGTTTCAGAAATGGAGGGGATTGTCAAGGATCTCCAACTTAGCAAGCTTCCCAGGTGAAACCCCCCCAGCCACTCTCCCCAGGGATGGAGCCACTCCCAGGCTGCAGAGTGCTGGATCCTGCCCAGAACAGGTCCCCGCTGCTGATCAGGATGGGATACTAAGCATGGCTAAAGATAAAAGGGATGGAAAGATGAATCCAGGCTCTGAATTTCATGCCCTTCTAATTGATTAATTTAATGAATTAAGCTGTTATATAAGAGCTTATATAAAGTCTTGGGCCAAAATCTGATATAATTTTTATGACTTTAAATTTAGAATTCCTCCATTATTCCTAATAGTGGGAATGGATGTTATACCTTATCCCTCTTCTCCTCCCATTTTTTGCCCAGAGTCCTAGTAGATGTCTTTCGATTAAATCCTTTCTCTAAAGACACCCATTAGTAAACGCTAAAAATACATATAAACCCATATATATACATATGCACATATAAACCCTTCCTCCTCCCACACACATAAATGGCATAAGTCATTTTCCGCAGTTTCCTAGAAACCATACTACAGATGTGGTATTTAAGAGTGAATGTGGCTAACGTTTATTAGACTTGAACTGTATTGTGGGTAATTGTCCAGTAATAACCTTTGGTAAATTATATGAAGCCTTTACTTTACTTAACAGGGAATGCAGGCTCCCAAAACTCTAATATTATCATCATTCAAGATAATGAGCAACACAAACCATTCTATTACCAATCTAAAAGCAATAAATGTCAAAGTAAAGAACTATGCAATATTCTGGCCTGGAAGAACAAAGGACAAAAGTAATGATAATGCCTTTTTATATTTGCAGTCTATTATATCATGCATAACAAATGACCCTGTAATTGTAGACAGTGTTATTTTAACAAGCTGTAAAAGGAAAATGTTGGAAGTGGAAAAGGGAGTGTTTTGAACACTGCCCTTAAAAACGGTGTAGGGCTAATAAATGGGGATAACTGATGATTTATTTGAATTTTATCCTGGTGACTATACTGGATTACTCTGAAGCAGTCTTGTTTATCACCATGATCATCCAGAGCTATGCATTGTGACACCAAGATCCTTTCTTGCCATGTTGATGGCATTACTAACCAGTTCTTCTCTGACACAAGCATAACCAAATATCTCCTAAACCAAAAATAACCAAAAGTACTTTATAAAGCTCAGGTTGTTGATTATAGAAATTTCTTATTTGGGCATTTATAGACCATTCAGAGATCACACAGCATTTGGACATTCATTTGTTTTAAGCCCAAGGGCTCTCAGTCTGCTCCTGCACAAATTGCAGTGTAGATTCAGGTGCTCATGGATTTACAGAGTGACTTCACTTTGAGCTATCTTGGTTAAATTTTTTTGTAAACAAAAGCAGAAGCTAGTAGAATATTTGATCAACACTTAGAACATATTTTTTTCAAGTTAGGGGGCAAAGAAATTATGTGAAACTCTGGAAGTCAATGTCTCAGTCAATGCCCTTTTTTAAAAGTAGGATAATTCTTATTTTCTTGCATCTTACATTCATTGCCTATTTTGATAAAAACTTTTTTTT
Organism: Serilophus lunatus; assembly: GCA_013399895.1. Lineage (NCBI taxonomy): Eukaryota > Metazoa > Chordata > Aves > Passeriformes > Eurylaimidae > Serilophus > Serilophus lunatus. The sequence continues at coordinate 61,965 of VXBA01002626.1, read as the reverse complement.
TTTTCAACAAGTATCATGTCTTAGTTTGCATGTGTTCCATGTCAGTGTGTGAATATCTGTAAAGCAAGACATTTACTAAAACAAATATTTAAATGGCATTGTGCTCTGTGGCTGAAAGAATTAATCATGCATCATGGAGCTTTCATATACTGTGGGGGCAATTAGCACGAGGCAATTATCCTTTAGATCTTACTCAACAGTATGAATAGTCAGAATATGTCCCCAGGTACCCAGGGCTGAAGTAAATCCATCCATCCTGTTCTGTCTATGCTTGTGAACATGAGAGTAGGATTTACCTGTAAAGGGAAAGGCTGAGAGTTCTTTGCCCAGAAACAAACACTTTGCTGACAATATAATGCTTTCTGTCATTCATTATGCCTTTTACTCCTTGGGCTAACACAAAAGATTCCATCAGATTCAGCACTTTTTAGGGGTCAAACCCTGTACGTGTTCATCAGATGAAATTTTATTTAGTGCATTTTTGTGCTTCAGCACTTTTTTGTCAACTGTCATATAAACCATAAATCAAAGAATTATATAATTGTCTGGTTTGGAAGGGACTTCAAAGATCCTCTAGTTCCAACACTCCTGCCATGGGCAGGGACACCTTTTAACCAGATCAGGCTGCTCAGAGCCCCATCCAACCTGGCCTTGAACAATTTCAGGGATGGAACATCCACACCTTCTCTGGGAAAGGTGTAAAATATAACCCTAAAGTGAACTAACCTTGTGTGTAATACCTTTATTAAGCTCATTTGACAAGTTGCCTTTGTCATATGTTTACTGTTCATAAGGTCACATCACTTCATCACCTCAAAAAGAAATCTCTAGTGTTTGTGAGAGAGAACAGGCCCCAGAAGAAAGCTGTGAAATTCAGAATTTCATTTGTACTGCTGCTTAATACAAGTGACAGGGGAAAAAAAAGATCAGCAAGTAGCTATTTTACATATATCTTTCTTTTTCAAGGAAAACAAATGATTAAACTTCTGAATATTTGCATTTTCCTGTAGGCATACATCCAAAACCTGTCAAGTGAATGGCAGGGGGTGGCAGTGCCTGTTGCATCTTTGCTTTTGGAAAAGATCAGAACCTGAGTTTCCTGATGGCACAGCCATACTGCAGTTTCCATAGCAGATCTCAGAAAAGATGTTCCCCATGAGAGCTATTTATATAACTCTTTTCAGGTAAGTTCCAGAATAATGAACACAGCTTGTGTTGTGTTTTATTTTTGCTCCTTCTTCCTGATATCTAAATGCATGGTACACATTTATCTGTATGTTCATCTGTTTCTGTTTGTCTGTAACTTTATGTGGTAGCATCTGTGAGTGGTAGTTTTGTATAATAACATGCATGTAAGTGAAATCAACAGTTGGGTTTAAGGCCTGTGTTCAGTAAGCAGAGGAATTTTGGATGACTGTTCCTAGTTACTGTGGATTGACTGTTACATAGCTGATATATGAAGAGGGATTTAGTTAAACAATTTGTCTTGATGTCAAGATTATTGTCCTCTTTTCTTGGGATACTGCAGAAATCTATCTCCTTCACAACTGAGAAAAAAATCATCCTATACATAACAGAAATTTTTGTTGGCTTGCTGACTACCCATTCCAAATGGCATTTAGTTGCTTATCAGATTTTGTCAGGCTTGGAAATAATTTAGGAAAGAACATATGTGAATCCATCCTCAGGCAAAAGTGTAAGTGTTAATGCTGCCACTGAACTGGGAACAAGTTAAGTGACAATGTCCAAGAGAGTTAGGAGAAGATAATTAAGGAAATTTTTTTGTACTTGCTTATATATCAAGTTTTTATTTCCAAACTGAATGGGAGGTCGTAGGAATGTTTCAAGAATCAACCTGAAGGCAGGAGTGTAAGAATTCAAATGGCATCTCTGAGGTACAGGAATTTTCAGAAAGAAGAAGAAAGCCTTCTTCTGTGGGGAAAAAAAAATAAATTACAAGAGTAAGAAATTGCTCATCCAGCTTTTGGCCCATTTGACAATGCAAAGTGAGATCTGACACATACTAGGAAAATTGTAATTTAAGGCCTTGTAAAAATTAATTTACAATATAATGTGCCCTTCCTGAATTACGTCTGGAAGACTTAAGGGTTAGAGATTGCTTCTAAGCCACCAAAAGAATGAAGAGTAACATAATTAAAGCCCAGGAGAATTTTCCTTTTTTTCAGTCTTGCTCTTCATAACGATGTGTACTTTTTGAATCTCAGACATACTGTGCTGGGCTACATTATGAACAGTGGAAGAATCACATCTGAATTGGAATATCCATCTGCCCAGATTTGCTTGAAAATATCCCTCACATCGCCCATCTCCCAGTACCCCAGCAGTTTTTCTCTTGGTCCCAAAAGCTGTGTCTCTGACTAGTCAATCCTAAAATTAGTACAACATTGTTTTAAGCAGATATGAAGAAGTACTGTTGGAATTCCTTACCATGGAGTCAAATCAGTTTATTCGTGGTATTTTTCTTATTATAACATGGTGTGCAACCCACCACCAGAGAAAATAACTACTTTTCTTAACCTTGTTTCTGCAATTTACCTGCTTTTGAAAAACAATATGCAATGGTCTCTTATTGACACGTTTATTTCATGTGTTAGAATACAGTTTTACTGACTATGCTTTGTCAAACTGAAGTACCCCACCTTTAATTTTTACTTGCAGCCAAAAGGAGGTTTGATTTAATTATTTTGAATAGCAGATTGTATCCTGTATATGAAAATGCTAAAGCTAATTCATGTCAAGCAAACTTTTTAAGTTTACTTTTTATTACCTGTACATCTGTAAAGCTTAAAAATGTTCATTAGAGTCAACAATTATATACAAAATTTTTGCCTTTAATTTATAATTTTGATGATAAGAGCTTGAATGTGACAAGCTCAACTTAATGTTGGATGGTTCCCTCGGCCCCGGGGGGCGCCCTGCCATCCACGGTGGGTGCGGCAGCTGCCCCAGGGGGTCATGGGCGGCCCCGCGGTCCCGAGACTCCCTCTTATGAGAGTCCCTGGAGCGGCGGCGAGGGCCCCCTGCTGGCGGTGGCCGTATGGAGGGGCGGTGGCCGCTCCAGGGGTGCCGCAGCTGGCCCATGGCTGGAAAAACATGGTGCCTACAAGCGGCAAGCTCGCAGTTTTTGGTGGGAACTGCCGTTTTGCTGGAACTGAAGAATTCGAAAGAGAGGTGCATCCCGGACCGCTGGCCAATCTGCAGAGGGCGAAGCCAGGAAGAAGATGGTAAGAATCGTGCAGGACTCGGAGGGCTTAAAAAGCCTGAAAATGGAAGTTCTCACTCTCTTCGGCTTCCTGCGAGCTGTGGAGCAGCAGCACGGCCCCTCTCCTCCTGACTTCCAGGCCCTGTGCCTTGACTCCACCCACTGTCATTGGCACCAGAGCCAAGCCACCACAACAGCAAGTGGAGAGCTTCCCCAAGTGGCTTCCCTGGGTTGGGAGGGGTGCTTTTCACTTCTTTGTGTTTTGCAGAGACTTCAAGGGCTGGGAGTTATTGCCATCAGACGGAGACAGAGAGAGAGAGGAGCAGCTTCCCTTTCCCCTGCTTTTCCTCAGCCACCCTGCCTGGCCTTTGAAAAGCAGTTTGTTTATTCCCCTTTTTCTTTTTCTTTCCCTTTTTTGCATGGCTTTGTTGGGTGTAATTTGTGCATTAAGTCTGAAGTTCCCTTAAACTGTTTTCTTCCCTGGTTCAACCTCAGACAAATAAACTGTTTCCCCGTTGTTCAAATTCTGTTCAGTCTTCTCGTCACTGTTGAGCGTACCCCTAGTGAAAAACAGTGGTCTTAAACCACCACAACCACCATTTAGTTTTATTTATCATTTTTCCTTATTTCCATTGTTATAGAGGAAGATGCTTAGATCTTCTCGGGTTTCTTTTAAGTGAGTTTTCACAAAAGCACTATTTTTAGAATTAAATTCTCTATTGAGGGATCATAAGAGAAAAAATAAATTTCTTAAAAATTCTGATAGAATTCGTATAAGCATCTGGATAGTCCTTGGATGAAGATGATGCAACTGCAAGAAAATGGATACAACTGTAAAACTACACACCAAGAGGAGCAATTTCCCATCTCTCCTAAAGAGTCTCTCAGCTGGTCTCAAAGCAAACCTATGAAATATCACTGAGAACAGTTACCAGTCCATAAACTGAATATTTTTGTTTTGCTGAATTTTTTTTTAACTTTGGTTGTTTCTATAACTATAAATTCTTCAAGCTTAGAGGCAGAGCTAATCAGTAAACAGAATATTCAGTACAGGGAGATCGTTGCATTTTGAAAAGAAGTTTTGTTGAGCTATAATTTCTCTTTATCTACACAAAAATGTCCTGTATATGAACATTCAGGATTGAAGACAGCTGAACCATTTTGATTTGAAAAAGTTTTTTAATTATAGCAAAGCAATATGTTTGCACCATGAGCACCTCTAACAGCCACTGCAATATATGAAAGGTTAATATTTCATCCTATATTGAAATAAACATGCTGCCACACAATGCCTGCTTTCCAAATAAGGGCTTTTTTGTTTTCTTTTGATTTTGATTAGAGAAAGTGTACTGCATCAATTTTTCAAGTATGTCTCCTGAGCATAAGACGTAAGATGTTCAGACCTTCTAGACTTTCAGTATTTTTAGTGGTAATAACTGACATATTCTTTTCTGCAGAACATACTTAAACTCTCATACTTAATCTCATTTTGTGATTGTGACTGAGGGGCTAACTGCACTTCTGTTATAGAAAAGTTAAAATACTACATATCCTGTCATGTTTATTAATAAATTCATTATTAATGTAATGATTATGAGATTTAATAAGAAGTAATAGTACATTTGGTATGCTGACAAGAACTGGTAGAAAGAAGAGTCAGAAAGATATACAATTTTTGTATATCTGAAAACACTCCCCTTCCCCACACAAACTCAGAGGTGAAGTTTATGTCACCACTGTCAGCAGGAATTCATCAGTTCAAAGATTCATTGTGGGTTCAACTCCAAGAAAATCCAGACAAGGTCTGAGGGTTCAGCATAATTAACTGAAGGCTTCCTATGATCGGGTCATCCAGATTTTACTAAATGCAGATAAAATGTTTTCTTCTATATTGGATGGTTTAAAATAATATAGTTATGTTTGACTTTGGTTGAGGTGGTTTGTTTTGGTTTTTTATTTGTTTGTGGGCTTTTTGTTTGTTTTTTTGTTTGTTTTGGTTTTTTGTGTGTGTATGTGTGTGATTTTTGTTTGTTTGCTTTGGTTGTTTTTTTTGTATAGGGGCAATCCTGCTGTATACTTAATCCACATGAAGCAGTCATCTTAATATCAGCCAGACTGGTCAAGTCAGACTAGTGATAGTTTTGACTCCATGGCCTTGTTTTTACTTAGACTGGTTATTGTGGTTTAATCCTTGCTGGCAGCTCAGTCTCCTCCAGCAACTTGCTTGATCCTAACTGGTGAGGTGGAAGAATAGGAAAAAAACCGGACAACTTGTGGATCAAAATAGATAGTTCAATAGATAAAGCAAAAATCATGAGCACAATCAAAGCAAACCAAGGAATTCATTCACCCCTTCCCATCAGCTGGCAGGGGTTCAGCCACCCCCAGGAGAGCAGGGCTCCATCACATATAACAGTGACTTGGGAAGAAACACACCGTCACTCTAAACATTTCTGTCTTCTTTCTTCTTCCCCAACTTTATATGCTCAGCTTGTCACCACGTGGTGTGGACTATCCCTTTGGTCAGTTGTGTTCACTTGTCCTGGCTGTGTCCCTCTTAACTTCTTGTGCCCCCCAACCCACTTACTGATGGAGTGGAGTGAGAAGCAGAAACGACTTTGACTGTGCAAGCACTGCTTAGCCATAACTAAAACATCTCTGGGTTATCAACGCTGTTTCCAGTTCAAATCCATAACACACAGCCATCCTGCTTACTGTGAAGAAAATTAACTCTCATCCCAGCCGAAAACAAGACACTAGTCTACAGGGTAACGACAAAAACTTATTGCAAATTGATGAAGTATGCTGGCATGGTTAAGAAATTAGATTTATCTGAGCGAGTTTAGATGCAGGCTGGCACATACACACTGAATTTAGTGCCTGTGAGCCCAGAATGTACTCAGATATTCTCAGCTCAGTGCTGCTGCACCAGGATTGCAAGATGAAAAGAAGAGAAAGTCAGACTGCCCAAAGAGCTGCTCTGCCTGTCTTATCCTTGGGCAAATGGCAATGCATTTTGCACATCAGTGGAGGATTCTTGAGGTCATTCATGCATCTTAGAGGTAGAGAACTTGTGTTAACAGGGAATTGCATGGAATGATAGAACAGAGACTTATAGGACATTTACAATTTCAAATAATCTCATCACATATACTTTGGAAGGAAGTGCTAATTAAAAGTATAAAAGAGCATATGTGATATTTGTGAAACTGTTATCCAAAGCTATATTGCTGCATCTGTTATGCATTGCAATTAGTCACAGTTTAATGAGAAAATAAGATATCTGAAATCTGTATGTCTAAAACTATAACCCCCTCCTCCCCAAAAAAGCACAGCAGTCACAGTGCACCTGTAATGCAGTTGTGGGAAAAGTACTGTTTCAGCAGGTGAGTGCATTGCACTTTTGTTTTGATACAGATACAGTGTTGAACTGACTTTCAAGCTTTTAAACTGGAAGTAACAGTAGAATTTTTGGTGTGTAATGGAAGATGATGGGATCTGATGTTATATATAGGTGTTCTTTGCATGGTCCACATTAATGTGTCTCTTTATGTGACATACTGCCATAAGTACCTAGCTACTGGGATTTTTTATTAGTAAAATTGAAGGAAAAAAAGGAAAGGTGTATCTTGCAAATGCAAGGTCATAATAATTGGTCCTGCTAGGATAAAGAATTAATTCACTGAAAATTTTCTAGATTTAACAAAGACATGTTTATAATGGCCTTATCTTTCCTTAAATGTTTCATGTGATTCTATGACTTCAGCTATATGGCTAGATCTCTTTCATTAAATGCCATCTAATAGCTATGATTACTCTGGCTTTGCAGTATAATGAGGATTGTAAGGGTTTTTGTTGCGTTGTTCACTCCCTCATATCCCCCATACATGTAGGATTTAAATAAGATAATACAAATGTGAAGTTAATAATCATAACTACAATGACATATTTTGTCAGACTTCATTCAAGCTATGATTTCATCTGTAATACCACTGATATCTGCAGTTCAGAGCCACTGTTAGACTTATATCAATACAAGTCATTTGCATATCAACAGAATACAGAAGTTCTTTCTGTTCCTGCAATACTAAAATTTATTGAAAGAGGTTATTAAAAATAATATTATTATTAGTGGAAAAGCACTTAATATCAGGAACAAATAGAATAAAATAAAGAGTATTTTTCTATGTTGTTTTTGTGACTTGTGAACCATCTTAGAATTCGAACTATAACTTATGGTGGTAAAATGATTTTTAGCAGCATCCAAAATCAGCACTCTCCACCAATCTATCCACAGAAACCATAGTAGTAGAAAGGAGAAAAGTAACATTGGTACAGATTTTATTAATGGCTTTTTTCACAGTTTTGAAATGGGAGAGGACAAAACACTTTAGGAAAAAAAAAAAAAAAAGGAAAAAGGAAAAATGCTTTAAACCCCTGTGATTTATAATGACTCATCTTAATGATGCTGATTTTATTTTATTTCAACCATTTAGTTACTCTATACTTATGTGGGTTTGACAACATTTCCTGGTGCTTACTTTTGCTTGTAGGATCCCCTCTTTTTGAATCTTCCTCTCTTATATTTATTAAAATAAATTCCTTGCTAAGTTAGAGAGACAGGTAATTCTATTACTCAGGCCTCAGGGAAAATAGGTGACCTTCCCAGAAAGTGTCTGAATTTCCTATACCCAGAACATATTATTAGTAAATAGTCTTCCAGTTTCACTTGTATAAAATACAGTATAAAACTCCTAAATAGATAGATGGGAAAGTACCTATATTATATTACTTTTATTGATGTAAGGTTTAGGACTAAATATACCAGATATTATTTTCTTTTTCAGCTGTTATTGGAGGCTTCTGGGATCAATAATATTCCAGAGCCCTGTACTTTTAATTAGAGCTGGGTTAAGTATTCATCCCAAACACTATTCACTATGAATTTATGCTCTCCATTTCCTACAAGAACAGTAGTTTTTATTATGCTGACTGAGTATGAGAGCATGCTGCTTTCCAAGGGTTCTCATTTTCTGGGTTACAAGGTGCACCTACGAATTTTGTATTCCAAGTCTTTTGTTTTCCCTCAGAGGTGATAGGGGATGTTGCTCCCTCAGGAACAGCACTGAGGAGTTTTCGTTTTTTGCCTGATAACTCTGTCTGGTCAGCTGAAGAAAAGGAGAGGTTTCTGAAGGTGTGAGCTTTCCCTACAGGCAAATATCTTATTTCAAAACAACTCACAACCAATCAATTTGCAATTCATACGCTTTTGTGGTTCACTGGTAGTATTTTGTTCTGGGCCAACTCAGCTTCATGAATATTATTCATTGTGATCTTAGCACCTCCTTTGAGATAAACAAAGTTTCTTTCTGCTATGGCTTCCAGGGTGTTTGTAAACCCATCTGACCTGAGCTGGAGGTGTTGATGTGGTCTGGCAGCTTGCCTGCTGAGTCCCACGGGGTAGACGACTGTGGCTTTCTCTGAATCAACTCGCTGGTGCACTTAGTTCAGTACTTGGCTACAGCACTTGTCACGATTTACCTCTGGAGGGCAGCTCGGCTTCCTCAGCCACTCATTTCTCCCCAGTGGATTGGGATAGAGAACTGTAAGGGTAAAAGGAAGGGAAAGTGGTAGAATTTATTCATCACTTCCTTCAGGCAATTAGGTGTTCAGCCGTTCCCAGGAGAGCAGGGCTCCATCACATGTAATGGTGCCTTAGGATCAAAAATGCCATACCTCTGAACATCATCCTTTCCTTCTTCTTCCTCCAGCTTTTATTGCTAACCATGATCCCATCTGATCTGGGAAATCCCTGTGGTCATTTGAGGTCGGCTGTCCTGACTGTGTCCTCTCCGGACTCCTTGTGTCCCCCCAGCCTACTCGTTGGCAGGATGGTGTGAGAAACAGAAAAAGCCTTGCTGCTGTGTAAGCAATAACTGAAACATTCCCGTGTTTCAACACAGTGTTAACCACAAATCCAAACCATAGCTCCACACAAGCTACTATGAAGAGAATTAACCCTATCCCAGCCCAAACCAGTGCATCATTTTACCTACTGCACAGGTATTCAGTCACATGATCTAAGTCTTTGAACCTCCACTGACTGCTGTGACAGCATGGGAGAAGGGCTGGTGCCAGAGATACCCCAGCATGTAAAACGGCAAGAGGATTTTGCCTCTTCTGAGGGTGCCCAGTGAGGTCCTTGATCAGCCAAGTGGGTCAGCTGCTGTGGCAGGGCTCCAGTAGCCTTCTCAGTAAGGAGCATCAGTGCTGTTTATAGAAAACACTCTTCTCTCACTCTTGTTTTGCTCGGTATTGCTCGTCTCTAACACAGTGGTGCTGTTGAAGTAATTTGTCATTGTCTTTTTACCTTTTTGGTATGGCAGGTGTTTCAAATGGGAGAAAATTTTGGGGATTGATTCTGTGGTGCTTGCAGGACAGTTAGTCTTTTGCTCAAATTGTGAATCTCGGATGTTCTCTCAGGTATAAGAAAAATAAGTTTTCTGTAAAGAAAAGAAGAAATTCACAGCTTTCATGCTTGCAGACATAAATTTACAGTAAGAAGAGTGTACAGTCTAAATAGCTGAAATACAAAAAGTATTGAACAGAAGATAAAAAGAGCCAAATCTCTAAGAATATTGCAGTATTTTGGGCGATGGTTGTACCCATGAGTTTTATGAATATAGTTCTTGCAACTATATTCGCAGAGTGTCATAAAATAGGTTTGAAATGCTTTCTGGTGTTAATACAATAATAGTTATTCTCTACAATTTTATTTAAAAAAAAAAAATCCTATGAAAAATCAGGATAAGTCTGAGGACTTCTACACCTTTCCTAATCATCCACTTACTGTATCCAGACTCTTAATTGTCAACAATAAACAAGCTAGCCTGAGGTTTTAATTTATGCACAAATTTTGTTTTATTCAAGCAGATTAATATTTGTAACAATTATTCTGTGTTAAATGTAAAAGTCTAGGATTTGTTTGGTTGGTTTTGTTTCAGTTTTTCCCCCTTTATCATTGTGTGATCTAGCAAAGACCAAAGACATTAAATGAAGGGTAAACAGATCCATAATGTAAAAAATAAATAAAAAGACAAATGTATCTGATTCTTTACAGGACTACTATACTACTGGGATTTTGAGTCAAACTGATAAAATGAATATTGCTTGTCAGCAAAGAAGGGAAAATCACTCTGTGCTTAAAATTTGCATTCTCTAAGGAGCGGAATTGATTTCATACCATCAAAAAGATAACATTACTTTTTACCCATGTGGTACAAAAAATTCAAGATTTACTCAGATTCTTCATAATAAAAGTCTTATAACTGGCCTTCTGTAAACCATAGCATCTCTGGAGATGTTGCCAGATAAATGTGGAGAATATATTCTCCCAGAGACTATAAACATTTTGTACCTGAAGGTAATGTCACCTTTGTCACTGAACAACTGTGATTACAGTAATACTATGTCTGCATTTTCTTGCCAAATATGAACTTACAGGTTCCATTTCTTGCAAGAAATACAGATAACCAGGAAAAGAGTAGGAAAGGATAGGAGGAATTCTGAGGGGCAGGATGTGAAACAATTTTTTTCTTTTTACAGGAGATCAGTGATGTTCAAAAATCTGAAAGATTGAGGTGAAAAAAAAAGGTTTTCTATCCATTTCAATAGAAGACAACAAGATGAATTATATTTGGGCATCTTCCTGCGAAAGGATGTAGATTCTGTTCATTTTGTTCATCACCAAAATATAAAGCTGCAGCATTATGAAATCAAGGTTTCTTTGTTTTTTAATTTTAGTGGAGATGACACTCATCTGCTTCTTCCCCCAACCTATCACTGAGATATGTGATCTCTTTCTCCACTGTACTACTTCTGTCCTGTTTAATTAATATCCAGGAAAGTTCCACCTCTGATGATCTTACAGAGAGATCCTGATTTCACTTGATGCCTTTACATTTTGCTCTAATATAAACAATAAAGAAAATTATGATAATCCCCAAATCACAGTCATCTGTGGCTCTGACTCATGGTGACCCTGTGGAGCTCAGTCTTCCTTTAGGGTTTGGTAAAAACTGTGAAGGCTGACACAAAGCAAATAGTCTGTGGGAAGGATGGGAGGAAAATGGCATAATGAAAGCAGGACTAAATGGCTTTATACCCCTGCAGATAATTTGAATGAGGCAAAATATTTCACCAAATAAGCCTCTCTGGACACATTATTACTAAAACTACTGTAATAGGTAAAAAGCAGTATGTCTCTACTTATGTAATTTGGTGGTTTTAGGGGGTTGTGGTTTTCTTGAGGGGGATTTTGTATGGGTTTCTTTTATAGGATGCGGGTTATAGAGGGGGTTTGTTTATTTTTTTTGTTGGGTTTTTTTTTTTTTAAATGTATTAAAGTCATGCCTCAGTGTCTCTACCTGCACTCCATGAAGTTAACAAAATCCCTTCTGTGGCAGAATGAAAGTAAAATCATCTGTCTTCCAAAATTTTTTTCTCTTCTTCAGATATCCATTCACTCCTTCATCCTAGTTCCTTCCTCTGCCTTAAGACAAAGTCCTCTCACATGCTGAGGAAATTATATTTCCTCTGAAATTAAAGATTTTTCTTGGTTCTTTTTTCTGTTTTCTTTATTAAACTATTTAAAATAAATATTTTATTTGAAATGAGGAATAAGAAATGGGAAGGATGTGACCTAGTTTTCTTCTCATTATTATGAGATGTTTTCAGTAATTCTTAAGAGGATTTCCTCAAATGTCCTTTCCAATATTCTGCTTTCCTTCCCACGATCTCTTTTGTTTCAATATTCATGAAGAACCTGAAGCTGGGTGAGATGTAGCTGTGTCACTTCATAAGATGATATGAACTCAGTATGAGGAAGTGTATACTCTCAGAAAGCAGAAAAAGAGTATGTGTGTGGGAGGATAAAATGAGTGGTTTAGAGACAGTAAAAGCTTGCTTTTCTAAAAAGACAAAAAATTTGATATTATAAAGTAGAATACTTCAGATTTTTTTTCTCCTTTAGTTTTGCCTCATTGTGCCACAGAAGCTGTAGTTTCTATAGATGAGAGCAGACTTTGAGCCAGAGTACCTGTACAAAACAAGCATGTTTTATCTTAGAGGTAGCACTGGGTTTAAACTTGTGGATGAAGCTGATTGTAGTTCATAAAACAAAGACAGGTTGTCTGATGTTTTCAGGCATCCTTCTACAGTTTTGGCATTTTATTGAAATAATTTGGATTTATTTCTAAGTGGAAATTGAAGTTTGGAACAAACTTAGTAAAAACACATTTACATTTTAACTAAGGTCTAGTGATATCAACCATCTCTCAGTTAAATTCAGGCATCCACTTGACTAAATGTACCCTTATCTACAGGATAATTTCATTGGTATATAGACAGATGTTTCATTTGTTTCTCTCATAGATTTTATTTTTTTAAGATGCAAATCTGAAGTCATTGAAGTTATCTACAAAATAATACATTTTTCATATGGAACAGTTGTACCACATACAGTCATTTTGATCATCATTACATAAATGACTTTTTATTTCTCTTAAGTTTGTTAAAATCTTAATGATACTGTAAATAGCCTTATCTGAATCTAAGTCAAAATTTATAGGAGGAGTTGGAGATTCAAACCTCTTAAAATAGTTTATCTTTCACTGTAACAAGTTAGTAACATTTAAGTGACTGACATTTTCAAGTTTGACTGATGACTTATGACCTTTTTATTTTTGTTTTAAAAACAGTAGTTCCTTTATTAAAGATGCAAAATTTCATTGTTCTCTTTTGTTCTTCTTCCTCTTCCCAATTGCCTTTTCTGCTATGAAGCTCATTCTTACTCTAGTCCCTGTGTTTTCTTCTCTCTTTCCTTCTGCACTCAGTCTTTTATCTTTTGCGTTGGCCAGGAACTGCTTTGCTTTCCAGTTCCTGGGAGCTGAGGATGTTGACTTTCCTCTGAGTAATGCCCAGCTTTACCTGCTCATGTCAGCTGCACATAGGGAGTCTTCTTGCTAAAAGACAGGTTTTCTACTTCCTCAGCAACAAGTGGCTTTATCCCACCCTCCGGGGAACAGATGTGCACCTGCAGCTGCTCGCTGGGTACAGGGAATAGGGAAAGTCATTTGTGGCTGCCAGAGGACTCCCCTTGCAGGAGTGGTTTGCCTGGAACATTTTGTCTGGGAAGACCCTAGGAAGTCAGTAGGCCTACTGGCATCTGGCTGCTTTGCAAACATGGCTCTTACAGCTGTTTTTAAATTTCAGAGGACTACTTTTGACAAAATGGGAATGCTTGGAAGTTTTATCATATATATAGGTCTCTCCTCTGGAGAAGAGATATTTTTTTCATAACGAGTCAGAACAGAAGCAAAATAAGAACTTTGAACATAGAGTTTCTCACAAAATGTTCTTTATTTCTTTTCTTCTTTGGTGTATATATCAGGAGAAAACCCTAATGGTACCACTATAGAACTTTAATCTGAGGACAGCTAGATTTCACCTTAGCATAAGACAGACAATATTTCTGATAAAATGTAGAATTTGTATCTAGTTTATTTTTTCTTCTTCTTCACAGGAACATTAATGAAAACAACCTATATTTATTTGCTAACTTAGAGCCTGGCCTTGAAAATAATTAGCTTAGCTTTGCCTTGGGAGGTTTGCTTTAAAATGCAAGAAAAATGGATGAGATATAAGGATTTTTTCTTCTCCTAGAGCTTCCCCACCATTGTGTTTCAACCAAACAAAGTCTGTTTCCTGCAGGCTTAGTACTCGCATCAAAAATGAGATGTGCTGACAAACAGAGCATCTCTCTAGACAGTGACAAGCTCTGTTTGAAGCCAGCAGCATTTACGACTTTTTTTTTTCTCCTTTTAAGCACAAGTACTGAAATTTACTGTATTGCTGAGGGGAATCTGACAGATGACATGCATGTTGGCATTTCTGCTGTATGAAGGATTAACTCTTAGTGCACAGTCTCTGCCACACTCTCATTGCTACGTATCACTGCAGAGAAATTGGTTTGATCCCTAACAAGGCTTAATTTGTCACTGAGACTTTTTTTGCTATTTACAGTTAATAAATCCAAGTTCTTTGTTAAAGAGGAGATTTCTGAGCCTTCTATAAATAAAGCACTGCTGAAACTGTCAGCTTCTGAACACTAGTGTACAGTGAAACCTGTTTATTTTTCAACTTAAACATTCTCTGAAACCTGATTGATTTTTATATTGTGCTTTGCTGCTAGAAGAGGGATTCTATTTTCTCAAATGAAAGCCTGATACCATTTCTTCATGGAGCTCTGGACACATGATGACATTTGAAAAGAAAATTTCATTTTGTGCCTTCTGAAGGTGTGATGAGATGCGCTGACCTGAGAAGTCTGGAAGCTGGCGCACAATCAGAGAAATTAACGTTAAACTGCAGCATAAGGATTGGTTAATTCAGTAATCTCATGGATACTCTGTTGCAAATTTCATCTTGATTGGTTCCTACGCAGCAAGAGAAGGTGTGTTTTCAAGGATTGTATTGTTTTACAGGGAATTGTCTTGTTTAGAGGAAACTAGGAGTGATCCTGGCTTTCATATGGTTCTCTCTAGAAATTAAATGAGAAGTGGTTATTCTGGGCACATTTCATCCCATATCTTATAACTGGCAATTACTAATTAAATTTTTCCAAGTGAAGGGCTCACACAATGGAGGATGTTGTAGCATCTGTCCCTGTGTGTGAAGGACTAAGTACTTAGTTCTAGGTGCAATAGACCAAGGACTTGTTTGAATTGTAAAGATACAAGCTGAAAAATGCTGACTTCAGTGTGAGCTACATAGGATGAGTTAAATAGAAAAAGTTCAGCTGAATCTTACAAAGTCTGCATTGTCTGCACTACCCTCAATAACCTTGCTAGAATGATGGTTTTTTTAACCTTCTGTCTATAAAGGCCTTAACAATATATAAAATAAAAACTAGAAATAGCCCTCGCTGCATTTTCCAAAGGTTATTTTGTTATAAACTGTTTTCTTACAGCACTTCAATCCTTGTGTATTTTTAAGATGATTTGTGATTTTTTGGCTTCTGTTCTTCTATTCACCTCCAAATTGAAGAGGCTGTTTCCACATTTCCTCTCAGGTCCAGATAGAGAGAAGGAAACAGGGTGTCTCTGCAGCTTGGGCAAACTGTCAGTCACTTGGACAACTGCCTGTTGGCTCAGCTCCAGCCCATTAAGAGTCAAGCACGCTGATGGCATTCAGTTTGAGACTGTAATCATTGTTTTTCTCTATGCAGATTAGAAGAAATACATGTGTATATAGTACAGTGCCTATATTTATATGTTCATTTACAAACTTTTGTATATATACATAAAAGCAAAACAAAAATGAGACTTGGAAAGTACTTAAAGTGCAGGCAAATTGTCTCTCTTCAGAAAGCCAGGAGCCCTTTGCCAGGCCTAGAAGGGGTCAGCCTGGAAGCAGCAGCTCAGCCTTTGACTCTGAGTGGGACCCCATGGGATCCAGCCTCCTAGGCCATGTGCCCTAACTGTTTTCTGGCCCATGGAGATGGTCTAACGATCCTGTTGTATTTTGCTGGAGAGATGATAAGCAAAATTTGTGGAGACGGTTTTTTTCTGTGCCATTGGCTTGTTGCTCAGAGAATCAAACACCAAAATGGATGCGTATCTTCATCTACCCTCTGAAACCAAACATAATGTGTCTTTTATAATGTTCTGGTACCTGAAGTGCCCAGCCTGCTCTTCCAAATTCTGTTTGTGTCTCGTTAGTCAACTGTATAGTGCTCTAGGTGAGCCAGGCTGAGCAGAATAATACACATATTTTTATTGCTGCAGAATAATGTGCAAGGTATTTAATATTGATAGGCTTTCATGTCTGACTTTTTCTGAAGTTCAAGTGGAGTGATATTTTATAAAAATCATACCAGCTCCCCAGACATTATAGAATATAAACACATAAAAAATGAGCTGATGTCAAAGCTTTATTAACCAAATAGTTCAGAATACAGAAATTACATTTCCATGGAATTCTCTTCTCGCAGAAGCAGCACCAGGTCTGGTCTACTTTAGCAGACAGAGGAAAAGTAAAGAGGAGATGATCAGAAACAGATGAGAGCCGAATAAATGTTAGCCTTATCTTGAACTTGGATTTACATTTAGAAGCAATATTAACAACCAGGGAAGATAACAATATAATTTCAAATATTAAAAATTAATTAAAGTGTTAAAAGATTGAAAATGTTCACTAGATTTCCTTGATTTAGTTCTAATATATCTTTCTTGCATCCAAAAGGTACCAATATTTTACCTCACTTTTTCATCAACAGAAAAAATACAGACAAAAATAAGAGAGTTTCGGAACAGTACTCTGAATCCCTCAGAATATGCCTATGAGAAGGTAGCAAGAATCTTGAGTCCCTATATTAAAAGAAACACATAATTATAACCTTACCTACTGTAATAGCTTTATTCCCATGAGCATTAAATTTAAGAGCTTAAGGAAAAAAGCATTGAGAATTTAAAGAAGTAGGAGAGGAAGCATCTCCTATCCAAAATAGCCACTGTGGATACAAGAGGTGATATTTGCAATGTACTTATTCTTTTAAGGCACAGTTAACGAAAGGAAATACAGGTAGAGATGGTGGGTCTAGTTGCGCTCATTTATAACTTAATTGTTTGCATCGAACTGCATTGCAGAGCATTCAAAGTGGAAACAAAAGCCAGTGAATTTTCTGTGTCACAGCAGAACAGAACAGAAGCCAGAAAGAATAATCTCTACTGGCAGATGATGTAATCTAAAATATTTTTATCATTCAGCTTAATAGATCTACTTCTGTCCTAGAACAATTTTTAGGGGGGGTTGGTCGTGGTGGTGGGGAGTGGGGTGGGAGGAAGTGATGAGGGAGAAGGGTGCTACCGCATAGAGCCGCACTAGCAAAAAACATTCTCACAACATATATCACAGCATCGCAACGTTGCATCTGTGTACCTGCGGCTTCCATGTGCACACTCAGACTGGTCTATCCCTCATTAGGCAAGTAAATTTGCACTAGAGTTTCCTAAAAAATTTGAGCAACTCTCAGCTGCTCTATTCCCCTTTGTTCTCACAAATGCTAGAGGTTTTATTGCTTAGATTGGAGAAATTGCTTCAAGAGGGACTGTCAAGGCACCGCACTGTACAGTAAATTCAGTTTTTCAGGGAAAGCCACAAGCAGCAATACAACTCGCAGAACAGCTAGCTTATATGTTCTGCATTCATGGTGGTGTATTGAATTTTGGAGTCCACTTTGAACTAGAATACGTTCTAAAGATGTGTGTGCCCATGGACAGGTGCATACATGCATAATCCTTACCTGTCTCTGTCTGTTAAAAATATTTCAATGTTAACTTAAAAAAAAATTTAGACATCTGCCACAATTGTATTTTAATCTCACACAGAATTTACAAAATCAGTTAAAGGATTAATTTATTCATAACATTTATTCAAGCCTGTTTATGAATTGAATTGCCTTTGGACTAAATAATGATAACAACCAGAAGTGCACTGAGCATGAAGTTTGTTTGTTCTCCTTTAACCAGTTGCTTTTAGGTTTTTTTTTGTTGAGAGTGTTGAAAAGAAATATTTCAAATGGAGCTAATTTGATGTTTCTAGAAGAGAAGCCTTTTGTGAGATGTTTTGATTACATGGCAGAGCAGCTTCTATAAAGAGCTATTTGGCTAAGTAGAGCTACTTAACTCCAAACAGGGGAAAAAAATTACAAAATGATTACTCAAGTGATTATGACAAGAACAAGGAAGATAGTCTTAACAAGTCCTGAGAGAGAGACCATTAGCTGAAATTCCCACATCAGTGTGTGTATGTGCCATACAACCTCAGCATCACTAAAGTTCTTCACAAGCCCTGTCCTGAAAAGGTACTCATACTTTGGGTTTGGTTTTGGCTGCTTTGTTGTTTTGGTTTGGGTTTTTTTTGGATTTATTTCTTTTTTAGTTGGTTTTTTGGTTTGTCTTTTTTTGTAGAAGTTATTTTGTAGTTGTTTTTGTTGTGTGTGGGGTTTTTGTTGGTTTTGGTTTTGTTTTGATTTTTGTTAGTTATTTTGTTTTTAAAAATGTATAAATATTATGAAGTTCTATGCTGCTGCTGCTAAATTTGTGCAGAAGTATACTTTCACCCTAGTAAGTGTTACTTTTTTAGAGTAATGAAGTGACATCTGTGGAGATGTACAAGGGACACTTTTTCCTACATCATATATTTATGCTTTTTTCTTATATATTTCTGCTAGTTCCTTCTATCATCTTTCATTCTATACCAGTAAATTGGAGGGCTACAGTTAGGTCTTTTGCTTGGTTCTCAGGTGTCTATAGTATCCTCCTCAGAAACAGAATCACAGAATGTGTATGGTTGGAAGGCACCACAGGGGGTCATCTGGTCCAACCTCTCTGCTCCAGCAGGGTCATTCCAGAGCACATGGTACAGGATTGTGTCCTTAAGGCTCTTTCATATCTCCAGGGATGGAGATTCCACATCCTCTCTGGACAATTCTACTGCAGTGTGTGATCACCCACACAGTAAAGTTTCTTCTTATTTTCAGGTTGACCTTCCTGTGCATCAGTTTCTGCCCATTGCCTCTTGTCTTATTGCTTGGCTCCACAAAGAAGGGGCTGACTCCATCCTCTTGGCACCTACCTTCAGATACTTAACCTTAAATAGGCATGTCTGGTCTTTGTTTTCTGTTCTATAAAAGCAATTATCTCTTGCTAGAAAGTGCGTATTTAAGAGACCAAATTTTCTAGTAGCTTCAGAGGAAGGGATACATGGCTGTCTAATTATTTTTCCTTTTCCAAATATTTTAATCATGTTGGTAGGAACAGTGGTGAAAGAAGTAATAGTCTGAATGATTTTTTTTGAATGTAATTTGAATTCTTCTTTGGATTTTCACTTATGGACATCACCTTAAAAAATTAAATCTAAGAAAATGTAGCTACCAACCTATTTCCAAATTACTGTAGGGGATGAAAACAGAGACTTGACATTGTGTAGCAACTAGACATTTTGTTCTATAAAAGGAGAGAAAGTAGGAGTTCTGGACAAAGGTTGTTTAAACTTTCTGAGATGTAAGTAGCTAATATAGTTCATTGAGTGTGAGGCATTAAGAAGTAAAATACATTCATTCACTTTAATTTTTTTTTTAAATCATACCTCAATGAGCTCTTATTTTTATTTTCTTTTTCTGGTCAAAAATAGAAAAGAAACACTCTTTCAACTTTGCAGCATTTTAGGAAAAAACCCAACAAACCAAAGCAAAAAAACACCAAAATGAACAAGCTAAATAAAATAACAACTCCCAAAAATCTCAATTAGCAATTGCTGATTCTGCATTCGGTCAATATTCCTTGATAGTAAAAAGGGCCATAATGGCTCAGAAAAAATAGTTCTTCTGAGCCAACATTCTGTTTCCGACAGATGAAAAATAGATGCCAAAGGAAGAATATAAGAATGTGGTGATTAGTCATAGCTGTTTCTCTGGTGCACTCTCTGGCAATGTGCATCTGAGAGCCCTTGATTATATGAGAGTCTTCAGTACCTCAACAGTTTTGCTTTCCAGAGCTGAGCTCCGTGTTGTGTACAGTGCTACCTCTTTTGGTTTGTTTTCAAGTCACTACTTATTCTCTTGACTGGTGTTCAGATAGAGTTCATGCTTAAAACCATCCCATGGTGAAATGATCTCTGAATCCTCAAAGTGTAAAAAAGGACCTTTTAAAGCTCCTTGAAAGCATATTCAAATATAATGACAAAATTATGTATTCTCTACTAAAACCGTGAATTCCCTACTAGAACTATGTATTCCTTGTCATTACTGGGGTATTTCCATGTATGGAGCAAAGCCTAGAGTCCCATAAATGAAACCCATCATGGTGATTTTTGGCAGAAGTCTCCCCATATGATTTATTGCAGTGTATATATCAACATATGTGTTCATATATATGTTTATAATTATTTCTATGTCTTAAAAAAAGGGGAAAAAGCTGCATCTGTTAGTCACATTATTATTTATGCTTCCTGTAAATTTTGCCTTCACTTCTTGCACTATTGTGCTATTACAATATTCTTCTGGAGCTCTGTTTTCCATCTTTTGAAATATTCAGAGTAGAAAGCAGGGAGAAGAAACTGAGAGTTGGTCAGGTGAAGGAAAATTAAATTAATTAAATTAATTTCCTTTTCCATTTAGTCTTTTATCCTGTGTGAAGAATGTTGCACAGTAAAACAATATTTGGGCCACAGATTGCTTTTTAATTTAAGGATTTTTGCAGTAAGGGAATTCATATTGCCAGTATCTCTCATGAAGGGTAACTGCTGTAAAATTTGACTTTTGAAGCTTGTATGCATTAAAATATTTTTAAGGGACTTTATTTTGATGTTTTGGTTTGTTGGGGTTTTTTTAATGTAGATTGTTATTTGAACAACTTTTGTCTCAGGCTGCCCCTTGGAAACTAGTTCAATTTTTTATTTCATTTCCTAGCTCTTTTGTTGGTTTTTAATTTCCTCATCAGCAAAAATAGCCTCCTCAAGATAAAAGCAGAATGTAAACAAACTCCATTGGATATTCTAAATGTTATTTCCTGTTTAACATTTAGATTAGCTTTTTTATTTTTTTTTTTGTGCAATGAGAAAAATTATGATGCATAGGCACAAAGAATTAAATATATGAGGAAAAGCCACATAAAAATTCATATATAGAAAGTCTTACACAGCATTGTAACATGCACAGCTGTGGACCTATGATCAATAACAATCTCTTTTCAAAGTATCTGAAGTTAACATCAGTTCTTATTCCTCAATAGAACACCAAAACAAAATGAGGAAATCGCCTCCCATTTGCTGTTTTGATATCCCTCTTGTGGGCATCTCCTTGGTAATACCATCCAAATTAGATAGGAACAACACAAATCTATATGAACTTGATAAATGCTACAATTATGTATTGATTTTTTTCTGCAGGCCTTTTACACATTGTTAATGGCTGTGGTTGAAAGAGGCTTTACTCACAATTTCTGGTCAACTGTAATTCATACTCCAGGATTTCTTTGGATTTGATTGATTCTCGCCTCTTGCCTGTAATTATGGTTTACATCCTTCTTTTACACACTTGCTTGAATGCATGTTTGCACGATCTAGTTACACAATGGCAGGCAAGCTCAGAACCATAAATTCCTCCTTTACTTCTGTGCAGCCTTATGTGCCTCGCATGTTCTTCCATAATTTAGAGAAAGTCTTGAAGTCTAATAAGGAGGCAGTTGCCTCACTATGGAACATTTTGCAAAAGATGAATTCTGACTTCTGAATTTACTTAATGTATCTCAGATCTAGGAGCAGCAATCGGAGAAAGATGAGTGTTGCGTTATTGTTCAGATTCATTTCACTGACTAGCATCCTGAAAACATTCTGCATCTGACCTAAGGTGATCATCTGGGTTTTTTTCTATAGCAACAGGAGATAACAATGAAAGTACTCTTTATTCTTCTTCAGTGGTAGAAGGACCCTGCCTAAATACATTTCACCAAGCAGACTCTTTCTCAGTCATCCGGGATAAAAGTTTTTTGCAGAAAAATATTCATGGGGAGGAATTGGG
Organism: Serilophus lunatus; assembly: GCA_013399895.1. Classification (NCBI taxonomy): domain Eukaryota; kingdom Metazoa; phylum Chordata; class Aves; order Passeriformes; family Eurylaimidae; genus Serilophus; species Serilophus lunatus. The sequence goes on along the minus strand of VXBA01002626.1, from coordinate 40,102 downwards.
AGATAACTAGAAAATAGGGGAAAGAGGAGCAGATGTTTATAATACAGTGTCCTTTCCCTAATTCTCTGCACACTGTGTTACTGAAGAGGGTCTTTCCATCAGCATCCTGTTGTAAATATCTCAGGTCCCTTAAACTAGTAGGCTTACTCTCAGACTCAGTCAGAAAAGAGGTTTTGCTTTTCTGTGTGTGCAGAACTAAAGGTTTTTGCCTCTATAGTAGAAATTGGTGCATTGAGCCCCTCTACATCATCCCTAACGTACCTCTGCCAAAAGTGAAGCTTGAAGAATCATTCCAAAGCACAATCATCCAAAAGGGACTCACACAAGGATAACACAGATAGCAATGTATATCTAAACAAATGAAAAATAGCACCTTACGAACGGAACCAGGACATTTTGGGTAAATGAGCCCTGAAAATTTTTGACTTCCAGTTCATGCAGAGCTGACTTCTTAAGAGCCCAGGACATGTAGATTTTCACTGCCTCAGAGTTCTCACCAGACTCATGTGATTTCCAGAAACTGCATAAAATTGTATCAATATTTTGTATTTTAGAGAAGAATTACGTAATGCAAAACTCAGTGTATGTGTGCCTTTTAAGAAGAGTCACTTCCTTGAAACAAGATGGCAGATCTATGAAATGTAATACAGTATCATTAAAGAGAATGGAAAAAAAGAAAGTACCAAGAGTACGGAAATATTTAGGACCTTAGCTTTGGGGACACTGGAGAATAAAGGAATGCAATGACAGAGTAGGAGTTCCAGAATTCGTGAGTATTTTTTTTTTTTTTTTTTTACTTGAGAGGATCCTTAAGTAGGAAATAATTGCAAAAGATTATGCAGGTACATCAGTCAGTACTCTATATTGCCAGTACTGTCACAGCTGTAGTTTTCATGACAGAAATTAATAAAAAGATGATGTGGGAACTATAAAGAGCAGGAAAAAATCTATTGAGAATGGAGGAATTAGATGAAATTATAATACACTTCATATCACTAGTCGTTAGACCTTGGTACTTAGAAACTCATTACCTTGCTCTGCAGCAAAAATTCACGAAGAACAACACAGATTTTATATCTGTTTGGTAACGATTTCACCTACGTGGACAGGAGCATAGAAATGGGTTTTTCTTTAGAATGCTTACAGGTTCCTTTCATTAAATAAAAATAACAAGAACATTCTTTGATAAATTAAGAAACAAGTTAGATAAAGTTTGTTTATTACTTAATGTTTTCAATTACAGTTTGATCATCTGTTGCCTCAAAAATGAATGTTAAGTGAGAGCAAGAGAATCACAAATTCAATTACTTAGAGTTTAAATTGTCAAAAACAGACAAAAGAAACATTCATCATCTTCTTTTCTTATTTAAAAAGCAGGATTTTGCCAAATAAATGTGATGGCTCTGTGTAAAATTTGGAAAGTCTTTGTCATGTATTGATCTATTGATGTCTGGAGCTTTGAGATGCATTCTCAAAAAAACCCCAACAACTCATTCTGCTTGTAATGCTTCTCATTTCTGGAGCCTTGCATATTTTTTAAAGTAAAACTCCTTTGGTGAGCTAGTAGCTCAAGGCTTGTGGTTTTACAACATCTACCATATACAGTTGAAGCAAGAGTCTTTTAGATGTGATATTATTTGTTTTGGGGAATTGTATTTGAACCTGGTGTGTCTGTTTCATCTTTGTAAATGACACAAAACATGTAACAATTCATCTTCTCAACTGAAGGTGAGAATATAACCTTATCAACCTATGGCAAGATACCGTAGAACAGGAATATGAGATCAAGGAGTAGATCAGGGTGACACATAACGAAGAACAATAATTACTGGATATATACATATAACTTTATTTCATGTGCTGTTCATGTATATGTATTTTGTTCTTAGTAGGCCTAACAGCAATATCCCTTGAGAACAGTATTTAGCACCTAATTAACAAAAGACTAAAGTACAGCTCAGTCAAAAACATCATCCAGCTTTGATATCTCTACAATGAAAGAGTGTTTGGTAAAATATGCACTGACTTCCATAGAGCAAACATGCTGAAGTGATAATTCTTTATGAGGAAGCTATTGGGAAATTGCTTGATTCTCTTTTTGAAATTTAGGTTCAATACCATCTGTCTTATAGCAGGACTTGAAACCACCAGGACTCAACGTTGTAATGCATCGACCCTTCATTCTCTCAGCAATTGCAGCAAAAAAAATTGCAGGAGGTTTGATAGGTTTAGCTTGTTGCAGGTTAAAGATCAATGTTCAATGAACATACAAGGCAAGGAGATTAGCTTCTATTTTATTCCCATTAATTTTAAAAGAGGGTTGTCTGCAAATGAATTGTTTGTCTTATTTGAGAGTCTACAAAACAATGGAGCAGAATTGCAGAATTCCATAAGAAATGGAGAACTCATTTGACAGATTGGTTTCTGAATTTTTTAAGGTAATGGAAACCCACCAGAATTTGTTTCATTCAGTTCTGTCAGCAAGCACTAGTAGTGTTACCTGACACTTTCCCTGCCGTCAGCACTCTCCACAGATCTCTTGGGGTGCATTTGTCTCAGGTTTGCATGAACTGCTGTGTTCTGCAACACTTGTTTTCTAGTGTTCTGTGCAATCATCCCACAACACGGATAGAAGTTGCACACTCCACTTAGAAAAAGACTAAGAAATATCGCAGGTCTGAGTGAGAAGAGAAATGTACACTTGCAGCTGAAGTATATGAATTGGACTAAATTATCTCTACTATGATTCACCTTTCCATCTTACTAAGTTTGGATTTTTTCTTGTACACAATAACTACCTTGCTTATTTTCAATCCTTTGGAAAGTTAGAGGTTTATCTGCATTTTTCCTCTAAAACAATACCTCCAGTTCCTGCATGTATCCCCTTTTTGTCTCTGATGTAATTTTTCTTACATTACTTCCTCATAAAAACCTTTTGGGTATATCTTAATCAGTTTTTGTTTCTAGCTCGGTTTTGAAAGTGATCCAACTACTGTAGCTGTAGTGAAGCAAAGCACAAATTTCTCATTTTCTTCTCTCTAAAAATGCTTTCTACTATTTCTCAAAAAGTATGAAATCAAGTTTCATATTTCTGCACTTTTTTCACAGGTTTATATAGAACAGAATTTGATTCTCTAATGGTAAATTACAGGCCTGTGTTTTGGATGATTTTACTTTACAAAACTTTCTCTCATTTCTCGCTATCTGATTTAGTACATGTAAGATGTAATTGCAAAGTTGGAGGGGTTGCAGGTTTTTGGTTTGGTTTTCTACAGTTGTTTTTAATGACAGATAGGAAAAAATGTACCAGCCTCATGGTCAGTTTGGGAAAATAAATATCATAGTGATGAGAGTTTGGTGATACACAGCACAGTTAGCCAGAAGCAAGAATATTATTACCAGTAGAAACAGAGAGAAAGGTAGAAATAAAAAGAGAGTTGCTGGCATCTCGAGTAAATTATTTAGCTTGCCTCTAGGCCCCTGAAACAAACCCCAGTGCCAATTCACAGACACTGCCCTGAACTCAATGAAATAAGTTTTGATCTACAGTAATCTTGAACATTTGAGAAATACAAAGCAGTAATGTTACTTCAGGTGCCTTGAAGTCTGCCTAACTGTTTCTAGCTTGCAGATTTATACTGAACACAATTTTGTCCTCCAAGGGTAACTCATATTCTCATGGTACTTCTGGGTCACGTGGTACTTTTTTAGGTTATAATTGTTGCTTGTTTCTAGATACCTTCTATGATATCTGTTATGTTAAATTGTGTAGCTGTGGGTGGAGGATTCCACACATCAAAATGTACTCATGGTATATTAGCTGTTTGCCTCAACATGAAAAATCGTGTTTTTCCAAAAATTGAGTACCTACTAACACTAGGTGATAGCACTGGGAAAAGTGCTTTGATGGAAGCAATATGTTGTGTTAATTTCTTTGCGGCAACCCAGTGGAGATCAACCTTGAATGATGGATTTTGTACTCTATCCACTTTCTCAACACTTTTCTCAATCTCAGTCTTTTCCTTCTTCTGGGGCATGTGTCCCTGGTGCTGTCTCTCTAGGTCAAGTAGCTTGCTCTGCAGTGTCTGAAGTAACATTGAGAGAAAGATGAAGTATCGCACTGGTTTGGTGTGATGTAACTTGGTGATTTATGCTTTTGTCTCCCAAGTGTTTCTCGTATGCCAAGATCAGAGAGAGAGACTAGTTGAATTGCTGACATCTAGTGAATTAGTAGCTGCAGAGTAGCAGATGGCTGTTCAAGCCACGCTAAGTTTGTTCTTTAGAGAGCTGTAAATGCCCATGGCTGTGCTCATCATCTATTGAAGGTTGGCCTTCCTACACAATGAAGAGCAATATTAATATGTAACATTGTACCCTAGTAAGTGCCACTTTTGCTCTTGGCATACCTCTTCAGTCTCTTCACTGATTCATTAAAACGAATCTGTTCTGGTAGGACAGCTTTTAAAATAGGCCCCACAGTAGGTGCCAACTTCCTCAAGCATTTTTCTTTGGTGAACTCATATATCCAAATCAAATTAAATTAATCAGCGCATGAGCAGTATAGAGTAATCTTCAGGACCTGAACTAAAAGCTTTGAGATCATTGTTTTAGAGGCAGAACAACTCTTGCATTGCTTTGCTGACAAATACCTGTCATGTGCTATGTGCTAGACGTAAGAAAAGGTTATGGTATTCAGCCTGATGGACTAACATGTAGCGCTAATGCACACATGTACTTATTGTGCCAGTGTCATACAGATATATCTGCAGATTAACAACTTAACCCAGTAGCACAGGGATCAGTGTTATTATATATCTCCCCTAGCACAAAATTATCTGGGGTGAGTTTTCTGCCAGATACCTTTTCTTACTTTTTAATGAACAAAATAATATTTCTGAGCATATAATACCTCTTTTACTAACATATACTGAGAAAGTTTCAAAACAAGTAAATATTTTTACTTCCATTCAACATAAAGATTTCTTCCCTGTTTTTCTGCCTGGATAGTGAGAATTTTTGCACCTTATTCTAGCCAGCAGCAGCCTGTGTTATCAAAGTGAAGCCTTCCATGAAAAAGCACAAAAATATTTGTGCTGCAGCATGAAGTTAACAAAGTCTGTATTATTTTCAGAAGGTGTTCTCAAAACTAAGCATTTCATTTCAGGTGCCATTTTTCTTGTATCAGCCTCTGTGGAATGAAAACTATGAAGTCTGACAAAGCCAAAGGCTTGCTGGTTGACAGATTTTAACTTGAGCTTCTCGGTCTTTTTTCTCTCTCTCTCTCTCTCTCTCTCTCTCTCTCATTTCCCCCCCTCTCATGTCCCTAGTCATTTCCTCTATGACTTAAGCTCGAGTTTTTTTTTCATTTCTTGGTCATTCTTCCCTTTTCATCAGATGGCGCAGAATGAAAGAGGACCTTCAATTGTCTCTTCTTTCTTATTGCTTGTCTTGAAAGATCAAGAGTGAGTGGCCATTCTCAAAACAAGAACAAAACTGATTTTATGGAGTTGTAAGACCTGAAAATGAAAAGTTTTGTTTTGACCTGCCCCATGATTCTTCTTAAAGCCCCTATCTCACACTCATCATGCACTGCTGATGGAGAACTAGAACTTCAACGAACAGATGAATGAAATTTTAACTGCTTAATCTAAGACTTCACTTCCTTCCTCCTAGTTGGATTTTGCCATTGCCTTTTCCACTAGCAAATGTCTGTCAGACCAGGGTCTTTCCCATTAATCTCAGCGTCTCTCAGTTTCTCCTAGACAGCACCCTACTTGTGTAGACCTTGTTTACATTGCTGCACATCTGTCACTATGGTTTAGCAAAACCCTGTAGTGTAAAGGTAGCATAAAGTGAAAGATTTTATTATGTTTACGTTTTCTGACAAAACAATACAAGTAAACCCAGTAGAGGTTCTTGATGGTGAAGCCTGACTCAGAACTTTTATTTATTTTATTGGCCATGTTCATTAAAAGACTAGCTTCCTCAGTGACATTTTGGTGTATATTTCTGGTCTTTGAGCTTCAGGCTTGACTGTTGACACAGAATCAACTAGAGTGGAAAAAGACCTTTGAGATCAACCATCAAGTCTAACCTATCATGTAACACCACTCCATCAACTAAACCATGGCACTATGTGCCACATCCAGTATTTTTTTTAAAACATTCCAGGGATGCTGAATCCACTACCCACCATCTCTGCTTGTGCTCTCCTTTCTCTTTTCCCTTGTTTTTCTCTCATTATCTCTAGCTGTTCCCCAGAAGTTTTGGGAATATTTACAAACCCACCTCTTACTCTGTGGATTCCTTTCCCCTTCTACACCTTCTCCTATCTCTATGCTTGTTTGCCAATATTTTTCTACTTAAGTCAAATCAGCATCATGATTTTTCTCCACTGCCTACGGTTTCCTCCCTGCCCATTTTTATCCCAAACAGATCTTAATGTATTTCTTCCTTCTCCATCTAAGTTACTTTCCTGAATGCCCTCATTCGTGCCACATTTAATATTGTGCCTTAAAGGATTTGTGTAGGTTGAACTTCTGTCTACTTTTAGACATGCTAGCAAATAGTTCCTTATAAGAAGCAGCTTTGTTTCTGTTTTCATCATTGGCAAAGTATCCTCAATGATTTTGATGCTTCTGGTTATATTGGAGATGTCCACTTTTCAACCTTCCAGCTTGCAGAGGTGATTCACTTTTTGATTTTTTTCTTTTATTTTTCTAGGATTTCACTCTTTTCATATCTCTTTTTTACTGATTCTTCTCTTCACGTTGTCCACTGAAGCATTGTATAATCACGATTGAAAAGATAAAACTTCTAAAATCGCAGAATCACAGATTCATAGAATATGATGAGGTAGAAGGGACCCATCAGGATCATTGAGTCCAGCTCCTGTCCCTGTGCAGGACAGCCCAAGAGTCATAGCATGTCCCTGAGAACATTGTCCAAATGCTTCTTGAACGCAGACGGCTTGGTGCAGTGACTACTTCTCTTGGGAGCCTGTTCCAGTGCTCAACTACCCTCTTGTCCTAGGTTGAAGTATATTCTATTACCATCTCTGTTACCATCTGTTAATGGGCCATCAATGCCTCACCCATGACTCAGAGATAGCTCCTTCCTGGACTATCTGCTGTTAATGGGCCCATCAGGCCTTATCACACGACTCACCATCCCATTGTGAGATGTTTTGCCCAGAGGGAGGAGACAACAATTCCATCCTGGATATAAGCTGAGACTCTGAACACCACAGGAGCGCTTACCTACTGGACTCCCAGAGGACAAGAGCTACCAGTGGACTTTCTCACCCCTTTCCTTTTCATAGGATCCTGCTTCAACGGAACTGCTTTGCTTGGACTGCTATTACCATAGAGTGTCAGGGTGTATCTGACTTTGTCAGTGTTCTTGTACTTCTGCATTTATTTATTTCTTTTAATTTTTTTTTCTCTATTAAATTATAATTCTGACTTGCGATCTCCCACTGGTTTGATTTCAAACTAGTACACCTCTGGATGAAGAACATTTTCCCAATATCCAAAATAAACCTCCCCCAACTCAGCCTCATGACAAGTCCTGTCACTGGTGATGAAAATGAAGAGAAAGGTACTTGCCCCTCTGCTTTCTCTCACTGGGATGTTGAAGACCACAATGTCAATGTATGTCAGGAGACATGTCAGTCTCCTTTTCTCTAGGCTGACCAAGCCAAGTGACCTCAGTAAAAGTATAGATATTATTCTAAAAAAAAATTTATCAAAGGCTTATGAAAAATTCAGATCTAAGGGTTCAATATATTCTTATTTTATTCTTTGTTGTTGTAAAAGCTCTTTCTTAGCAACTGAATACTATTAAGTGTTACAAAAAACAGAAAAAAAAAGTTGATAAAATTTGGGAAAAATTTCTATAATTGCAAAGGTGCATTTTGCAACAGAAAAATCTTTACCTGTAAGCTTGATTGTGTGTTCCTGTAACCGTATAAAGCTCTAAAAGAGGAAAAATAGTACTTTCTCTTTTTTTCTTTTTTTTTTTTTTTTTTTTTTTTTTTTTTTTTTTTTTAAATAAGGCATTACATTCCTTTTTTGTTTCTTGCAGCAGTCTAATGTAGATAAGAGAAAACAGAACGGAGTAAGCAATCTTCTCTAAGTACTAAAAGACAAGGGAATGTTGCATATTGTAAGGAAGTATTTTGTGATTACACAATATAACTTTTTACTAGGGTTGTTTCTGACTTCTGTCTCCCATAAGTGCTTTTAGTTGGATTAGCAAACCAGTGTTCTGATCCTATCTGCTGTTTTTGTCTCTATTGTCTATATTCCGCTGACAGTTAAAACATCTCTGTGAGAGAAATATGACAAATTATATGTAAGCTTTTGCATGTGGTAGTATGTATTTGGCTGCTAGCCAGAGATATGCTTAGAAATCTCATCAGTAGTTGAAACACCTTGATGATAGGGTTTCTTGTTTCACTTTATTTCTTTATGTATTTGTAATGGGTTAACCTTGGCTGGCCGCCAGGTGCCCACAGTCTCTTTAACCCCTTTTTCCCCCTGAAAGTCAGGCAAGGGGAAAAGAATACGATGGCAGACAGTGGGTTGAGATAAGGCAGTTTACTAAAGCAAAAATTAAAGCAAAGCAAAGCAAAGCCCGCGCAAAAGCAAAAATACTAATCTAATCTCTACTTCCCATCCGCGGCGATGACCGGCCACATCCAAAGAAGTAGGGCTTCAACGCGTGTAGTGGCTCTCTCAGTAAGCCACCATGGGAGACTGTGCATGCCCCCCCCCTTCCTGCTTCTCCCCAGCTTTATATCTGAGCTGACGTCATATGGTATGGAATATTCCTTTGGTCAGTTTGGGTCAGCTGGCCCACTTGTGTCCCCTCCCAGAATCCCGCCGTCAGTTGGGGAAGGGACACTACAGTCCCAGTACTGTGCTCAGCAGTAGCCAAAACACTGGCGTATTATCAGCACCACGCCAGCCACCAATGCACAGCACAGCACTGTGAGAGCTGCTGTATGGGAAATGGGCTCCATCTCAGACAGACCCAATACAGTATTTCAAATGCAATTCGACTCAATGCATCTTTGAAGAAAGATAATGACTTTTCTTTTTGGAATAGACCTCCTTTTGGAAATGCAGATTTTCTATATCTTTAGCCCTTAAGCTTGGCACATATCTCACTTTTATACAGTCTATGTGGAGCTAGTGTACATGAAGAACTTCCCTGACTTTTAAAAATAAAGTGTAGCAGAATGTGAATTTTCACAGGGCAAATTAGTACTTACACTTTCTTACATTGAAGACCTGTCAAGTAAAATTATTCCTAAATAGTAGAATACTTACATAATTTGATATAAATATTATTACATGTAACATATGTAATAATTTTGATGATTAGAATAAATAAATACACTTTTTTATATTTAGTGTATTGTTTTTTGTTGATTCCCTCGTGAACTTAAAGTTCATGGTTAACTGACATTTGCAATCCAATAGTAAGACATTGATTTATCACTGTAATGGTATCCCTTGGTGGTCAATGCCATTGGCAGGGAGAAGTTTTACAAAACCATAGCACTGCAGCAATGGGAATCTTAAGCTAACCTGCATAATGGGAAGTCCCTTTTACATGACAGAATTGCGAAAGCCTGGTGTCCTAAGACATACAGCTTGGAAAGATTTAAAATCATGACCTGCTCCATCTGTGGAAGTAGACAAGGCATAATCATGTCAAGGATACAAGAAGATGTCTTCTTGGAAGCGTAGTGTTGGTGTTGAATGTAACCTATGAAATTCTCTCCTTTTCCTCTCAAAATACACAAGATATTCATGTCATGCAATGCAATTATTACAGACTCTATTTTACAGTTGGATGTTATCTGCCTATTAGTTCACCTAAAAGGCATTCTTTTCTATTAAAAAGCCTCTGTAATGTTTAGATACTCATGGTTTGTAAAGAAGGTCCTCATACCCTTAATTTTGATACATGTGCATTATGCTTCTTAATCTTCTTTCTTTGAAATTGTAAGGAAATAAAAGACAGGGATTTGCAGAGATGACCAAGATACTCCAGCTATGGGGTTCCCAGCACAGGAAGGACATCAGCTTGTTGGAGTTCAGAGGAGGGCCACCAAGTTGATTAGGGTGATAGAACACCTCTGCTATGAGGAAAGACTGGGAGAACTGGGATTGTTCAGCCTGGAAAGAGAAGACTTAGATGTGGATTACAGCTTTCCAATACCTGAAGGGAGACTACATGAAGGATGGAAAGGGACTATTTGCAAGAGCCTGTCATGACAGGGCAAGGGAGAATGGATTAAACTCAAAAAGAATAGGTTACATTAGATATTAGGTTGAAATTCTTTACAGTGAGGGTGGTGAGACACCAGAACAAGTAGCCCAGAGAAGCTGTGGATGCCTCATCCTGGTTCAAGTGCTCAAGGCCGGGTTGGATGGGGCTCTGACCAACCTGTACAAGTGGAAGGTGCCCTTGCTCATGGCATTAGGGTTGGAACTAGATCTTTAAGGTCTCTTCCAACCCAGGCCATTGTATCTATGATGATTCTATGAAGTCGTATTAAGTGATTTTCTGCTCTTTAGAGTTCTGTCAACTGTACTGTTTCTATTGTTTCTCATGCAGGCTCTCTGCTCATTTATATACAGAGAATGTGGAAAATCCTCTTTTATGGAGCACATATTGACATCTTTTTATATGTCATTATAAGATTCAGTAGTCTTCTGTATGACAGGCTTGCATATAAATATTAAATGTCCTCTTCAGTATTTATATTAAGTCCAATATTAGACCCATCTTGGCTTTAAAGGTAAAAAAAAATCATGGTGAAATTTTGCTGTTTGGAAAATTCCAGTCTCACAACCTGAGTGCTGTAGTTTGCAGTTCAATACTAGTGATGACAGTAAATGTCTTCCTATAAGTAGATATTTGCAAGTCTGTCTACACAAGTGCTCTGGCATATTTTTGAATGTTCGAGTTTATTCTAGAAATAGTTTGTTTTAAGAAAAAGGTCAGCAATATTTAATCAGTCCTAAAATGTAATATTAAGTAGAGACCATATGAGTAGTGATGTATCCTTTAGATTAAATGTTCTTTTGTGTGTATTACTAGTTAACAATTGGTAACCTGTGCAGTATGAAGCACAACTCTTATGTTTTCTCTTAAGATTAATTAGCTTTGTAGCATATTAATCAAACAAATTGGAGAGCAAAATCAGAATGCATATTCCTGTGTGGTTCTCAGACATCTCATCTGTTTAATAGAGCTATTTGGATAATTAAGATCAGTACAAGTAATTTAACTAAAGTACAATCTACAGAAAAGATCATCTAGCAATTTACTAATGTTTTTCTTGGGTTTTTTGTCTTGTTTTCCTCCCTAGTAATTTATATATACCTTGGTAATTAAAAAAACTTCTGTAGCAGAGGAAATATCTCTTTGTATTGATAAAAATATGGTAAATGGTTTGCATTTAAGAAAGACCTGCAAAGCAGGTAGTTAAGAGGAAGTTCTATTCCACATCGCTGAGAAACTTCCTTGTTTGCCCGTTTTCATCCAAATCCCCCTAGAATTCTTAGAACTTAGAATTCACTACTTACATTAGATCCTACCCTCTTTTACACTTGTGTTTTGGGGGTTTTTTTGTAAGAGGAGAGACACCAACAAGTGACTATGCTGCTGCTATCATTAACAAGCATGGAAGAAAGTGGTCTTGAAAGGTTGTTTGGGGCTGCACCTTCACACCAAGGAAGGGCGGAAGATGAAGTTTCAGGCATCCAGCCAGAATACGATAAGCAATGCAACCCTTCTTACATGGCTTAGCTCCAATGGGCTCCAGGACAAATTTTCTTTGATATCTTAAGTATATATATACATATATATATACATACATGCACCCATATGCTATATATACACACATATATTTTTAATATATAAATATATATGTATATTTCTTTTGTGTAATTTTTAATTGCATGCTACCTTAAGCATCCAACACAAACACTTGGTCTGGCTGGCATTCACAGATTTTTCCTGTAATCAGTGAAGAGATATAAGCTCCTTTAGGGAGTAGTTCAGATGTACAGCCTCATTTGATAACCTGCTGTTCTCTCCAGAAAAGTATGGCATTTCTACCTAGATGGAATACAGGCTAATCTACTATTCTATTGACATGTTATAGTCCATGCTGTGATGATTCCCCTTTTTATCTTATGTATTCATTCCTAAGGAGAAGCCATCCACACTAAAATTGTATCTGTAGATTTCAGCAATATTACAGTATCAGCAAGATTGAAAGAAAGGCTGAAATGCATTTAATTAGCAAGAAATTCCCAGCAGCATGCTATTCTTATTTTAGAGGTAAACACAGTAACAGGAGCTAATGTGCATTTTTTGCATTTAAAAAAATTAAAAAAAAATTATTCTGCAGTGGTTTCAGTTAAGTGGAATTACTTTCATTACTTGTGGAAATGTAGTTTTGTAAACTTGCTGTTTCCAACCAGAAGACTGCCTGACTAATATTAGTATCTTTGAAAACCATGTGAAAATGTTCTATATGAATTAAACATTAAAATTAAATTGGAATGCAAGATTTGACTACTTGCTGAAATACAAATGCATCACCAGTCTAATAATTAATATCAGAAATGTTTATGTTAAGCACCTTTGACACTTAAATGAGATGATTGAAAAAGCCCCTGCTGTTTCAAGTATGGCACATTAATAAATTAGAGAATGGAATAAAAATTATTACAGTTCATATAACACACTATTCCGGCACACTGTGATACTACTTTACTAGCTTCATCTTCAAAATTAGGAAACACACCTTGCAAAGAACAAATTTGAGGCAATATATGCAAATCTATTAGTTCAAAAATTCAGCAGCTATTCAAGTTAATGGATCCATAAAAGCTATTATCTTGAGGCTTGCTGCTGCAATTCTTACTACTTTGAACATAAGTATTCTTAGTGGTCTATTATTAAATATATTGTACACAGCTGTTTGTTTGCCTTTCCAAGCTGTAGAAGTTGTTTACACTGTTACAAAAAAAAACCAAAAACAACAAAAAAAGAAAATTGCTTGCATAGTGCTAGTAGACAAATTTCATGCTGTGTCTGAAGCTAAAATTCCTAACCATTGCATCTGTTAAAATCTGATTTTGTAATCTTTGCCCCAATACTACTTAATAATTTAGTGATTTAATGCTATGAGTGATGGCAATGTGTCTACTCTGGGTAGATTTCTGTGGGACTTTTCTTCATGGCAGTGGTTCTTTCACAAGCAACAATAAGTACTGTCAAGATTAGCACTTTATATTTTAAACTTAATAGGAGTCAGATGGGATATAGGACAGCTCTTGGTGTTTCCCGAGTGATGTTCATTTGATGTTTTTCAGAGAGGAGAGCCAGTTGCCTAGAGCTCATATATCAAGCTCTGAAAGCATGAGGCAATAACAGAAGTCCAACTAGTGGCTAGGGATATACATTTGGACTGTTAAATGAGAAAAAAGAATCAAGCTTGGTGCTAGGGATGTATGTTTGGGCTCCAAAGCATCAGTCACTGTAGAAGTAATAAAGACATAACTGACAGCAATTCTTTGCCTCTCCATGTGTGCATGTATGTTTAAAACTGCACAGTGACACAAGTGGGGTATTATTACCACTGTGACATTCATGTTGCTTTAGTAAAAATGTCACTACTACTGTTCAAAACTACTATATTTGCTGGTTTTTGACTCAGCAAGTTAAAATAGGTAGGTGCTTTGTAATAATTTTTTCTCCTGTTTAATAAAACTAATCCAAGGTTTTACATGATAGGCACAATTCACGTCTCTCACCCCCAAATGCCTTGTCCTGTGTTCTGTATTGATTTAGATGCCTTGACATATAAAACTCAGGTTTTAAAACATTATACTTTCAAGGTATCTCTCCAATGTTCTTCAAGCAAAAGTAAAAATCTAAATAAGTAAACACCACTTTAGAAGTCAAGGTATTGTTTCACTTAATTTTGTCCATTGAAATTGTCATGTACAGCACTAGATATACTTGTTTAATAAAATTGTGATCCCTTTTCAAGAACCTCTCCCTATTGCAATATTAAGTGCCTTGCAGTGTTGCAGCGGTTTTAAAAGGAAGTTTTCTTCACTTTTTTTTTTTTCAACAAGTATGATTTTTATCACATGTAAATGTAGAATATTTAAACAATATCCATATTGTAAGCAGCCAGAGTCAGAGGAGAGTGGGAATGCCCAAATTAGGCAATGTGTACCTTCAAGAAAAAGTAAATATCAGATAAACATTTAAGTTCTGCCATTAGAAATTGTTTTTAAAATAAAAATGAGTTACACTAGTTATGCCCAAGAGGGCTTTGGATATCCACTTACAGCTATTCCCAGCTGGAATTGGGCACTAACAAGAAGATAGTAAAAGAATAATTTAAAGGGGTGAAGAAACTAGAAGAGCAAATTCTTATGTGTTGTCTCTGTTTTGGGACCTGCTTGGTAATTCTGATTTTTGTTTTATCATTGGGGCATAAGGAGCACGTGTTTTTTTTCTTCTAAGTGCTCCACTTGAAAAGGTAGCTGTGCACTTTCCTCTGTACTAACTCATGCTAGCTTTGAAAAGGAATTGTGGTATTGCAGCGGATAGATTTCTGGATGTTTAAGCTCAAAAACTGAAATGCAACAGTTCTCAGAAAATAGTTCTAGCAGAGTTTGTGCAGTGTGCATTCCTCACCCAAATGTTCACCTGGGCAAAAATTAAAAAGCATATAAATTGTATTGCAAATTATATGCCCTCATAGTTTCTCAAATGTTTGCTTCTGCTGCCTTTTCAATCAAGGACCGTGGACACAGAGAGCCACTTGTCTGTGACTATGCAAAGCCTTGCTAATGCCATGACCCATGAAAGCATTTATCTCTTAATAACTGCAACTCTTTGTCACTGATATGTTCCCTATTTTGGGGAGCGGGGGAAGTCTGGAGATGGCAGCAATCACTATGACTTGCAAATATGTCAGTTGCTATGACAACTAGACCTCTCTTATACCATATATATTGATACAGCAGTAAGTTTAAAATAAACTTTCCCCCCCCCCTCTCAGAGTAGGCTTAAATTTAATCAATTTAGTAGCTCAGTGTATGGTGGAAATGTGTATCAAAAATTAAAAAAACATACTAGGCTGATGGTTTAGGCCATTAAGTGCAACAGATGCGTCAGTTACACAGCAGACAAAACCAGAAGGTTGAAGCAAAAGGAAATCCCAGTAAAAAAGGTACTGGAAAACCAGACAAGTTCTGTTTATATCACAGGAAACTGTGGACTTCACACTGAATCTGAAGCTCAGTTTCACACTTTTGTGGGATTCAACAGACCCAAAGGGAGCAGAAATATGAGGGCCTGTTCCACTCTTGGTCATTTGGATGTTGACCTGCAAATTGGAGGACAGATAATGGAGCAAGAAAAGAGAAGCGAAAGCAGGAATAAGACAAAGGGTGATATTAATAGCTTTTAGGCTTCTTGAGAACAACAGTAGTTCCTGGAGGAAAAAGCAGCAAAGTGTTTATCCTACAACAGTGGAAAATACTGTTTATTAAGGAGGACAGAGAGCCAGACAATCCACAGTTACAGTCACACCAGGACTGGAAAAAACGTGCCAAGTGGACTATGTCGGGGCACCAACATTGCCACGTCCATGCTTTTCTAATCTGGGACATCCATAGTGATGGGGAACTCAACTACAGCACCAAGATTCCATCAGGGTAAGGGGCTAGAGTTAGAATTCAGACCCAGAAAGCCTACAGCTGCAGGGGCACTGGGCCTGACAAGAGCTAACGTTTCTCCCTTGTTAGGGTTTGGGTACGGGGGGTGTCAGGTCTCGAGGGGTTTGGGGTTTTTGGGTGGTTTTGGGGAGAGGGGGGGATGTTTGAAGCATATTTGGGTTTGTTTACTTGTTGCCCATTCGTAAAACTTTGTTTTTTTAGAAATATGAAGGAAAGGACCAAGATCGCAGTGTCGGTGAATCTGCGGAGCTCCCTCCCCGCTTTTGTTCTCCATGCCCCAGGTCAGAGCCGGGGGGCAGCGGCGGTGGCGGCAAAGCTCGCGGCAGGTGGAACCAGTGCTCTAGCACATGCAGTGCTGGCGCCGGGACACACCGCGATCGCTGGCAGCACTCCCCTCCTCCTGGTCCCACGGGGATGGCTCGTGCCGCGGCATGGCCCGGCGCCGGGCGGAGGGAGCCGTGGCGGGCCTCTCCTCCAGGGAGTTCTCCCTGTCCCCCCCGATGCCCAGGTTGCATGGTGGGCCGGCGGAGGCAAAGCTGCTTCTGCTGTTTTCGTTGTTTTTCCTGGCAGTTCGAAGGCGACAGTGGCCGGCTCACAGCGGTGGAATGACATACCAAACGGAACCGGCACTCCAGTGTGCACGCCTGCAGTTCCAGGCGGAGGTGGCAGCAGGCAGCAGTGGGGCTCAGTGGCTGTACCTGTGGGGCCAGTGCTTCCTCGGTGCATGCAGGGACGGGACTGCGTGTTCTGCTGCGGCAGGCACGGAGCCCTCTGCAGTTGCTGGCCGCACTGGCGGTGCCNACGGAACCGGCACTCCAGTGTGCACGCCTGCAGTTCCAGGCGGAGGTGGCAGCAGGCAGCAGTGGGGCTCAGTGGCTGTACCTGTGGGGCCAGTGCTTCCTCGGTGCATGCAGGGACGGGACTGCGTGTTCTGCTGCGGCAGGCACGGAGCCCTCTGCAGTTGCTGGCCGCACTGGCGGTGCCGGACCCCATGTGCTCGTGGCTGGCCGACAGAGCGGGGCTGGGACGCCAGCAGCAGTGGGGCCCATGTCCCGTGGGGTGGCGTCTTCTGATGGGTGGCTGAGAAGAGCCCCTGCGGGGAAGTGTCCACAGCCACACCGCTCCTGCCCCGCACTGCCAGGAGGTGTGTGGCAGCAACTGCCCTGATGGGCAACCTCCACCTCCCGTGGCCAGTCCCCGCAAACAGTGAGTGCCCACGGCGCGGAGCGGCAGCCCCAGGAGCGCCCCAGCGGCCGCAGTCGGCGGCATGGACACAGCAGCTGCTCCGGATAGTCATAGGCAGCCCCGCTGTCCCAGGGATTCCCCCTGTCAGGTCCCTGGGACAGCGGCAGGTGCTCCGTGCTGGCGCCCTGCTGGCGGTGGCCACGCAGGGGCAGCAGCCACTCCAAGGGTGCCGTGGGTGGCCCTGAGGGTGCCCTGTGGCTGGTAAAGATGGCACCTCCAAGCCGTGAGCACACGGCTTTCAGAGGGAACCGCCATTTTGCCTGGAGTGAAGATCCCAGAAGAGAGACAGAGCCCAGCTCAGCTGGCCAACCAGAAGACAACCTGACTGGGAAGATGTCGGATTCCTGCGAGACTTCGAGGGGATAAAAGCCCGAACACAGAAGTCCTCACCCTCTTCAGCTTTTGCTCAAGCTGGGAGCAGCACAGCCCCTCTCCTCCCGGGTCCCAAACTGCACGGCCTGCTTCCACTCACCTCCATCAGCACAGGGAGCAGCACGGGGCCATTGGAACCAAGCCAACCAAACAGCAAGTGATAGCTTCCTCCTGGGTATCCTTGGGAGGGGGTGTGTTTCATCATTTTTGTATTTTGCAGACACTTCGAGGGCCGGGAGTATACCATCACAGAGAGAGGCAGCTTCCCTTTTCCTTCCACTGCTTTTCTTGGCCAGCCAACTGGCCTTTGAGAAGCAAGTTTGTTTTTTTTTTTAATTTGCATGACACCTGTCAAGTTTTTATATTTGTGTATTTTTTCTGGGGGGTCCCATAAAGTTGTTTTTCCTGGTCGAGTCCCTAGACAATAAACTGTTGCGTGCTGTTGTATCTGTTCAGTTTTCCATCATTATGTGTGCCCCTCTAGTGAATATAGTGGTTCAAACCACCACATCCCTTCACACCTTTTCAATCTGGACCAACAATGGACCGCCACAGCACTAAGATTCCATTACAGCTCTGGTTAGAGGAATGTTCAGAAAAAGACAGAGCCAGAAACTGATGATGTCTGTGTGTCTCTTCCAACTCAGGATATTCTAGGATTCTAAGGTCTGTTATGATAATTTCAGTATTGTAGTCCATGGAAGAATAAACTATTTTACCTGAGCAGACCACTGCTCTCTTGGAGCCTTTCTGAGCACGTTTGAGACTTGGTGGGTCATACCTGTATTTCTCTTCCCTTTCGGTACTTGCATATTGAATAAGTTGTAGAGCTCAAACGAGACTAAGGTGCAATCAAGCAGGATAGTTTATTAAGAAGAAAAATATTAAATAAAACACTGTTCTATACCTATAAACATCACCTGGAAATTCTCCAAGATCAGCACTCGACCTCAGATCACTTTAAAGTCTAAAATCATTAAGTCAAAGCACAGGTAATTTCAGTACTAAGAAGACCTTCTAGGGTAAAAGGGGTAATTAAAAAGATTGGACTTTGGTGAGGACAGTATCCCTAGATTTTCTATTTGAATCATGGAGGGAAGCTCGATTCTCCCAAGATGAGTTTCAAAGAAGTTGAATCATCAATGTGCTGAGATGTCTGAGAGAAGAGACTCTGACTCTCTTCTGACTGCACAGAAAAGGAGCCTGTAAGTTGACTTCTTGTAAGGATCATGCACTGTTTCAGTGGCCCTTCATGCTGTTAGTGATTGGAGCTTGGGTACCATCCTGATGCTTCTGAGATGAGAGAGAAATTGCAACTATTCCACTTTCAAGTGGAAAATCTGGTGTATTTGTTAACCAAAGTCAAGGGTTTTTTCAGATTTCCTTAGAAAGAAAATCATTATCCTTTCTCAATGCTTAAACCATTTCATATTGGAAGCATTATACTAGGTTAGCTTTTCACAAATCACATTGTAGTTTTGGTAGAAAAGGGTTTATATGGTTACTGTGAGAAAAATAAATGCAAATAAGAGTCTGTATTTTGCTGATGGTTATTAATTCCTGTGCTTTTCAGTGGCATAGCTGGGAATTGGGTTAAGCTTCTGGGCATGAGCACAGTAGGTTTCTGAATTTATTCTGTATAATCTATTTATTTATCTTCTTTTTAGTCTTTGTTTACTTACCATGCTTTCCTTTGTGGCCTCCTTTCTACTACTGCATGCTGGGTTCTGCTCTCTCATGTTGTTTGCTGAAGCTTAGACATGAAAGGACAATGAAATGGACATTTTAATCAATTAACTGTAGCCTGATCAAAGATTCATTCTTCCTTATTGTTGTTTAAAGTGTTTTTATTTACAACAGCATCCAGTCAAGCTTTTGATTCATATGGTGTGACAAAGTCACTCTCTTGCATGGAATAGCAAGCTGTGAGTCTAAAAACCGCTTTTGATCAAGGTCTTGCTTTAATCACAGATCATGTCAAAGTTCTGAGAAAGAACTCAGCTTTCCATGTGGACTAATACTGAAGGAAGAAGGGGACTGTGCTGGCATAGTGAAACACCGTAAGCAGAGACCAGAAAGAAAGAAGTTGAATATTTAGACATTGTCCCATTGCTCAATTTCTTTTGCCTTCAGAGGCCACTTGTTCGACATTTTCCTCTTAGAAGAGAACAAAAACTTTCAGACTACATTATTGTCAAGGGTTTATTTATCCTTTCTGATTCATGGGAGGTAACTATCTGTTAGAGATATATACAAAAGAGGATATTGTTCATATACAAAAGAGGATATTGTTCAGACGAAGTCATTATGACCTGTTTGTTTTCACATAGGATTTGGCATTTTTAAGTGCTAGGATAATTTTTTTTTCATTTTATTTTTTTCTTTTTAAGGGCGCTGTTTCTCTCAGTTACCTTTCCTACCTTTGAGTATTATGCACAACTAAATAGAGAAGAAAGTGCATCCTGTAGTCCACCCAAACAATTACACTGACTTTTTAAAATTTCTGTGAATTTGTGTCTTGCAGAATGAGATCTTGGAATAAATACATCTTTGGATCAGGTACATACCTGTAAAAAATCTGAGTATGGATAAGTTGCATAATTTTTGGAAAAACTGATGCTTGCATGTAACTTGGAGAGCTATTTGTATGTAATGCTGATTCTTACTGGGTTATATGTTCACTGAGCATGACCTGTCCACATTTCAGATGAATCTTATAGGAAAATATAGGATTCTAACTACTAATGGACGCTTCTGGTCTGCTGGTCATAGCAGGTCTATCTACTAACACCTGACCAAAGACTACAGGTGCCTTCCTATTGCTACACCATTCCTCCTTGCCAAGCTTTGCCTCTGGTAATGCCAAAGGGGTAGTGGATTTGCTGGCAAGGCTCAAGATTTCACGGTACTGGGATATCTGTGGAGTCATTTTGAGGAAAGAAAAGGGCAGAGGAGGCATAGTGCCTTGTGTCAAGGTGAACTGGCAGTTTCGAGGAGAGAAAAATATTTGGAACCATACTAGACAATCAGTACAACTTAGAGACCTATCTCAGTGAGCAAATTGGACATACACCTTGTTCAATTTTGGTATCATGTGGGGCAGCTTTAAAATTTGAGCTGAAGAACTCAAGTCTCTAGAAAGTGCCTCCAGAATGGCTGAAGGTCCTGTGCTGAGACAATGAACAGTGTTCAGGAGTGGCTTTGCAAGCAAAATCATGGAGTCAAAGCTCCTGGCTGAATTTACATAGTGTGGTATTGAAGTTCAAACAATGATTCAGTTTAGGCAGCCTTCTGGCCTGTCTCAGAAGGTCCCTCCACTCCCATGTTCTGATGTTTTTTTAGGAAACTTGACCCACACATGCAGCATTGGGAATAACCACATATTCATTCTGATCCTTTAATTTTTGGAGCAATTATTTTTCTCTTCAATTTCTATATTTATATAAACATGTGCAAGTAAGAAATGTGTCTGTTTTGTTTTCTGCATGTTTTTTTTCCCAATCTGTTTTTCCCAGTAGCAACAGTTAATGAAAAAGATTATTTTATTAATTAAACATTCAAAACAATGCAGCTTATTGCTGGCAGCAACTTGTTTAGAATAATCTTCTATGCATCATAACCTTCTATCTTTGTGTTTAATTGGTTTTATTTTCCCTTTCCCTTCCTCTGGAGCATCCTTTGAAAAATCTCTCTTGACCTTTCATGCTGCTTTTGCTTTCATGTAATTTCAGTTAAGAAATGTTTAATTACTAAAATAATCACTTCTGCTTTTAATCTGTTTATTTTTTTCTCTCTGGCTATTGGACTTCCCTGATGATTGCAATGATGCCTGCTTTAAGGAAAGAAATGATCTCTCCCAGTTCTTAGGAGAACTCTCATAGTTATAGTTTACCTTTTAGTCTAACAGGACATTCAGTCAAGCACCTACCAAGACAAATCCATTTTATGTAAGAGAGGTGTCAGATTTAGGGTTATAGAAGCTCACATACAGGCCAGATACAAGAGAACT
This sequence comes from Serilophus lunatus, assembly GCA_013399895.1. Taxonomy (NCBI): domain Eukaryota; kingdom Metazoa; phylum Chordata; class Aves; order Passeriformes; family Eurylaimidae; genus Serilophus; species Serilophus lunatus. The sequence goes on along the minus strand of VXBA01002626.1, from coordinate 18,685 downwards.
TTCCTGACTTCAAGTGAATGACCTCCCTTGAGACATTAGCAGAAACTACACCTTGCTATCAAGACAGGCACTGCTTATGGAGGCAATAAATCTGTAGGGAAAAGCTATGGTTTAATAACAGCTGGCTACTAAGTGCCTTGCCCCCACACTCCTTCCTGGTGGGATAGGGAGGGGAATCAGGGAAAAAAAAGGTAAAACCCGTGGGTTGAGATAACAGTTTAATAATTAATAATAATGAAAATGAAGACTACAAAAAGAGAGAAATAAACACCAATAAAAACAGGTGATGCACAACACAATTGCTCATCAGCCACTGACCAGTGTCCAGCCCAGACCTAAGCAGTGCTCTGCCCCTCCCAGTCAACTCCTCCCAATTTACATACTGGGCATTATGTTCTATGGTACGGAATATCCCTTTGGCTAGCTCTGCTGGCCTTGCTCCCCCCCCCAGCTCCTCGTGCACCTGCTTACTGGCAGAGCATGGAACACTGAAAAATCCTTCATCTAGAGTAGGCACTACTTAGCAAGAAATAAAATATCAGTGTTATCAACATCATTCTCATACTGAATCCAAAACACAGCACTATATCATCTACTAGGAAGGAAATGAATTCTATACCAGCTAAAACCAGGACAAGTGGAGAGGTTATTTCTCCCGTTCAGGTTGTAGGACCTAAATAAGGTTTAACACATCTCCCTAGGTTCCCTGTTTCACGCATGGAAAGGTAGGTATTCACAGAACGGCTGGGATCAACTAAGTCAGGCATTCTGCTCATGAAACAAACCTAGGGAAAGTGACTGCAGTTCCAGCTTCTAGTTACGTGATGCAAATACTAACCCAAATATCATTTTGGAGGCATTGCATTACTGCTTTTGAGAGCAGTCATCCATATGGAGCTTTATCTAAACCCACTACAGAGAATCCTTATACAGCTTCCCATATGCATTGGACTTCAAGCAGATTGACTGGGACAAATCCTACGTGTCTTTGAACTCATCTCTGGTGAACAGATTTACCTCAGATTTACAACTTTATCACTGTCAGCAGAAAGTGGCTCCTTGACATTAATGTACTGGTGACAAAAGAGCTCAGTGTCAAGTCTATCAGAGTAGATGGATGTAAAAGAGATTAATTATATACGACAGAGTTGCCATATCTGAAATAAGACAGAAGTTGTACTTCTCTGAATTTGCTATGGCTACACACCTGAATAAGTGCTACTCGTCTTGAACATAGTTAGATCAAGTGTTCAAATATGGGATTTTTTTTCTTCATGAATGTTCACATGCAGATATTTTGCCTTACAAAAGTGTTACAGGCAACTGAAGTTATATAATCTAGGTATACCTAGAAATCAGTGGCAGAAAAATCCCTAAGTAGATAATGATAAAATGGTGAGAAAACAGATTACTTCCCCTGTGTCTGCTTCTCTGCTCAAGAACTCTGCTCATCCCAGGAACATCAGCTAGTTATCAATCCTTAGGAACAATGACACAGGTTTCAGTGTAATGCTTGTTCTCTACACTCATTTGCAGAGCCAAGGAAATAAGGTTCTAGGAGCTGGACTACGGCCTTAGAGTAGCTATGGTCTTATTAATCACTAAAACCTCCCCCCTTTTCCCTCACTCCAACTGCTCTGAGGCAGCATTTGCACAAAACACCTCTCCAGATCTTGCTCCATTTCCCTCAGCAGCAGAAGGCTCCTGCTCCCAATCTTAAATACTGAAGATCCATGCTACTTTGCTACCAAGCTCATGACAGAGCTGCTAGAGTTTAAGAAAAATATAATTCAGGATGACTTTTTTTACATTTTAACAAGCTTCATTTGCATATCTGACATCTCTGCTAGTTCTCTTTTTTTTTTAGGATTTTTTTTTTAGTTGGTTCGTTGATCTTTGGGTGGGGGTTTTGGGGGTTTTTTGAGGGTTTTTTTTTGAGGAAATTTGGTATTTTTGTTGTGAGCTTATTGAGAAGCTAATATGTTATATTCAGCCAAGTACAGATTTTTAGCCCCAAGATAATTACATTATACAAAGGTTAAAAAGAAGCATGTTTACAGATCTAGCCTTGCATACTCATCAAAACTTTCAAATTCCCAAACAGGAAATAACTTCTGACTGAATGGGTTTTCTGCAGATATGTACATGCCATCTTAATTTTTCTTTCTATTTACTAAGAAAGCCAAGAGGACTGTGTGGCAGTCTGAGAGAGAAGACTTTTCTGGAATAAATGCAGAAAGAAATGGAAATTTGTCACCACTCAAAGATTTTTACATCTATTTCATGCTGAGTTGCATGGTTTTTTTCCAAGAAGTCAGAATTTTGTATATTCTTATGAAGTTTGTTTAACACCAGGCAACATTAGTCCCTGACTCATCAGACAGACAGTACGTAAGAGCACTAGGAAGCTGCTGTTCTTCTCTGTATTGCAGTTGCTGGTTAACCCTGGTGTAGAGACGCTGTGGTGTATATTTTAATGAGCTTTAGCTAATTGATCACCCCTTGAGTACAACTACAGAGAAACGTAACAGAGAATTTTGGGTCATCCAAGGCAGATGATTCTTTACACCTGTTGTCAAGGCTGTGACTAAATATGACAAACTAGTTCTCAGTTTTGCAGTTCACTTACAGGCTTACCTAATTGGCAGACAGAATTTTTCAGAGATTTTTATTAACTAACACCTGACCTGTAATGTAAATAGGCAGAATTGCTTGTAGTATATTATGCTTACCAAGGTTACTCACTCAAACTAAAAAAAAAAACAAAACAAAACAAAAAAAGTTTTAAAATAAAGTTTATTAGGAAGCAAAATAAACTAGTTTGCCTTTACAAAAAAAGAAATCATGATCCCCTTGTGAAGTTATTAGATTCCTGTAATTTAGCTTGTAAAAATTTGTTTTCCTAATGTGCCATGCTACTGAACATTTAGTGTCTCTTTGTTTACCATGGAGAATGGTCTACAATCTGTTAGAGATCACATCTTGGGCAGTCTAAAAGTGATTATGGAGCAGCATTATTGGTATGTAGAGTCTTGATGATCTTGGTTGCACTCATTTCCCCATGCAAAGACCTGCCTACCTCAGAGTACAGCCTTAATTATAAAGGTATGTGTTGAAAACTATTGTCAGCAGATAAAACAGCAAAAAAGTGTTAATGAAGGAAAATCTTCCAGGTCTATGAAGCTGCAGGCACTTCAGTGGTAGATATTTGTGAGGCACATGCCAGGTAGACACATAAGAAATTACTAGGTAGCACAGGGACACATAACCGTCTTTTATGCCTCAAGAGCTTCTATAAATTATTGAATTCAATTCAATTCAATTTAGGAGAAATAAAGCCCAACAAAGAGAGTATGTTTATATTAGAGATGCTGCAGAATCCAAATCTCAACATCGTGCTCCAAATCTCGACAAGTGAGATCTGATACCACACAGCCACTGCAACTGTGCTCACTTTTGATTTGAATTGCTTGGAAAAGTGACTGGGCCAAGAGACACATTTCTTTCCATGTCTAGTCAAGTCCTTAAATTTAGTTCTTTTTATACTTTATGCCAGTTGTATAAAACACTGTGTTAAATGAAATACAGTCAGTTTAGATTATTTGTCTATCCTTGCTCATTTGCTTATGTTGTTTATAGTTAAAATTGTGAGGGAAGTAAGCATTTGCACCAGTGGTTAGTTGTTTAGTTTGCTAGATCACTGCCTGATTTTCATATAGGATTGCTTTTGTAGTGAAGAATTAAATTAGACGTGTAATACACACTTTGCATGTTCATTATTTAGATAAAAAATGGGGCTATAAACTCCTTGGTATGTTTCAATAAACTTATCCTTTGTCCAGTGTTGTCAAAAAGGAGAACACTTCCACAGAAAAAGAGAAAGGTCACTATATCACTAAGCAGGATTTCCCAAGCTACTGCAAATCCAGGACATCCAATTTGTTAGCTAAGGGCTCCTATTCTTAAAGATTCACAGTGATTTATTTTCAGTGTCAGTAACATCATCATCATTACTAGGAGATCCAACTGTACCAAATGTTACTTTAATAAATCATCAACCCTAAAAATCAATAATTCAATGAATTGAATTAAATGAAACTGTTTCTTTTGCACAGTTTCACCCACAAAGTCAAAACCTCTGCTGTCCAAGTTCATAAAATTTCCATCAGCTGGTTAGGTCAGAGCCATCAGACACTGCTCCCCAGACTCAATGTCAAACAAACCTTATCTGTGGATGGATTTATTTTTTTTATGTCAGCCCGTCAATGTGTGTGTGAAGTTATATTGTGGCATTTACTTCCTCTGAAGTGACACAAACTGCTGCTTTATTTTGTATCCTGAAAAGATACCAAAGATTAGGTCTGACCTGCCTTTTCTCCTTGTAGAGTCCTAGCTTTCCATCCTGAACCACCTGTAATCTTCTTTACCTCCTTTTAAATCTAGTCTTGCAGAAAACATAATAGCTCTATTTGTTTTTTCAAGTTTGTTTATTGGTCAAGTACATGGCACAATGAAGTCTATATATCCATAGAGGTACATTTATCATCTCAGTCAGGATATTTATGTTGTCATGTTCAAGTTGGTAGAATTTTTTTTGCATTCATTACATTTACCTACACCACCAGTAGAATGTTTTTGTGTTTGCAACATTTATTATTTCACTCTAGAAGTATGAAGGAATTGGTGGTACTTTCTTTTCAAGCTGCCATTACTTCCTACTAGTGATGAGAAAAAAAATTTCTTGTGACTGAGAAACTACATTGGTACAGCTTTTGTCACAACTATTGATAAAGATAGAGAGAAAATTAGTTATTTACATAATTGCAGATTGGATCATGTGGAGAGATCCAATCTGTCCCAATATCCCTGCTCAAGCAGGATCATCCTAGAGCACATTGCACAGGACAGTGTACAGATGGTTCTTGAATATCTCCAGTGAGGGAAACCCCACAACTTCTCTAGACAATCTGTCCCAGTGAGTGGTCACCTACACAGTAAAGAAGTTCTTCCTCATTTTCAGGTGGAACTTCCTGTGCATCAGTTTCTGCCCATGGTCTCTTGTCCTGTTGCTTATGTCTTATTCATGAAACTTAATGGTAGCTCGTTCAAGTCTAGAACTAAGGCTGAATACAAATAAACTACCTATGCAAGAATGAAAGATTCCTTCTCTAACATGAGAATGGAGTTTCCTCTCCTGCTTTCCATTATTATTGAATGCAATCTAAACATTTGTGTATATATACACATATGTATGTGTATTGACTTATATAATATTATATATATACTTATATATAAAAACTTTTACATTTTTTGTATGTTACTCAAAATGTTCTTACAACAGTAATAACTGGGAACTCTTAAGGTTGCAAAACCAATCCTATTTCTTAACATGAATTTCTTAATGTGAATATGCTGTAAAACTTCATGTCATTGATAAATCTTCAGCATTGATAAAATAATTTTTTAGTGATCAAGGTTGCTCTACCTCATGAGAACAGCATTTCTTTTATAAACTCCATGTTTTTATGTTTTCTTGTATCTAAATATTCCATTTTCATATATTGCTGTTTTCAACAAGATCATTTATCCAAGCCTGAAGATGAAGCTACAGGCAGAAAGACTAAGTTTCTGTTCTCATGTGATCCATTTTCCAGCTTCAGTTTTAATTTGATGGGAAACACTAAAAAGTTTGGGGAGTAGTTTGCACTAATTTAGCTGTAATCAGAAACACTGATTTTTGGCTGACTTCAATGCTTTGGGCTTTCTTATGGTCCCTTCTGTCTCTGTGCTCAAATACCGGAAAGGAGGTTGATTTTGTCAGCTAACGATAATTTATTTTATAATCTTCTGCTTCCTCATACTCAGCTATCATCTCTTGCAACATCCTCAAAGGATAAATGCTTGAAAGTTCTGGTGTTACCTGAGTTTGCTGCCACTAGGGAGAGGAAGGAGAAATCCTGTGCTGGGATGGTGTTAATCATACATGACATTTGGGGTTTTCTTCTCCTATGTGTGTTTTGCCTCGTGACTTCTGTGTGTCAGGCTAACTGCAATAGCATAAAATTTTAAGTTCATATCCATTTTCCTAATTGCTGTAACATTTTGAATTGAATTGCATCCTTTTACATTGTAGTCATTATCGTGCTTATAGTGAGAAGAGTGAGTATGCTCTTCCTATCCTCCACATAGGTTGGGAGAAGCATGCCAGCTTTATGTCAAAATTAGAATCAGATAGTCTGTGTTGTGTACATATCACAGATTATATCTGTCCTTGCCAGGACAAGGATGCCTAGAGCATCTGCAAACTCCACAGGGGCAGGTGCACCTGCTCTTTGCTGTCTGCTCCCACCTTCAGTGCCAAGCCTTCCTGTTCTGGTGCAATAAAGTCTTCCTCTGTCCATCATAGTGCCTGCTCCTACTTGCCTTTGTGCCTTCTGGCTATGCTGTGATGGAAAGGGCTGCCTTAGGGCTACGTGAGCTTTAAAGGGACGCTGTGAAGTGTTAGAGCCTTGCAGATTTATAGAGGTGTTGCTGGACATCAGAAGTCTGTGAACTTAATAAGAGTTTGCCTGAGGGCTGTGTGGGTTTAAGGGCTCTGAAGGATTTTAGGATATAAAGATGCTTTTAATAACTAGGTAACTCACCTTTAGATCTTACAAAAAACCCCCTATTAAAATACCATAATGCTGACCAACTACAACAGATTAAGACAAAATTAGATATGTCTTCCCAAAGCTTTATTTGAGATGTGCTAAGTCACTCTGCACCACATTTCCTAGCACAATGTAGATTTATTCCAGGAAATGCATGGGGCAGAGACAGAATTATAGTTGAGAGTATGAAACTAGATGTATCTATAAACTGGCAAGAGTGATCTATATTAAAAATTGTTTGGGGAAAAAAATTCCTGAGATCCTTACATCTTAAAAAATTATACATACATTCTTTTTTTTTTTAACCAATATCTAGAGTACTTATTTTGTCTCGGATATTCCCCAGGATGGTAACTGGTCACAGCTGCTGTCCAGTGACCAGTCAGAGAAGAAATCACTGAATTATCCTTGGTGTTAATTGAGTTTATAGGTTAGTTCAACAGTTCAGCTCAAGCCAAGGAGATGAAGCAAATAAATTGCTCATGTGCCTGAGGACTGAAGTATTCTTGCAAATCAAAGCTTGACGGACGTGTTAGGTTAGATTAAGGCAGTGGCTCAATGTGACCTGCTGTGGGCACTGAATCACAGTAGCATGTGTATATATCACAGCTTCCTGTATTTCTTGATCTGTGCTCATGCTACTGAAATCTTCTTGTGAGGAAAGATTTTATTTAGAGAGTCATTATTCAAAAATACCGTGAAGTTAGGGGCATGAAGGAACAGAGGTCATTTAGATGTTATTAGTTACATGCTATTAATTACAAGATTATCTTCTGCTCATTACAAACTGAACAAAGTAGACCTGGCTCTTTCCTCTGTGTGAATTGGGCGAGGGAAACAAATATAATAAAAGAAAATCAATTGGTAGTGATTAATGTGTTAAGATTGTATTGATGAGCATGGTGTCTGGAAACTCAGTCAAAGCAGTGAGTTTTATCACTTTGAACAAATAAATGCAGGAATTGAGTTTCAGTTTTTGACAGCAATGCTTTCATAGGTTCCAAGGTACAAGGGATCCTGTATGGTAATACTGCATTTTAATATCAACCTGAAGAAGTTTAATTTGTTACCTAAGTAATTCCATAGAAAAAATAACAAATCAGACAGGACACAAAATGACGTTGAAAATCCTCTGCCATCAAAACCCAAAACCTCATATCATACTCTCACTTTAAAAAAACATTTCTTTGTGATTTTTTTCACACATTGAAAATTAAACCCTGTAGTTAATTATGATCAAAGGGATCTCAGATCTTCTCTGGCTCTCTCCAGTAAGTAGCTGGTTTCATTTACCTGCTCTTATTCCAGCATAGGCTGTAATAATTAAAAGCTACCATTGAGAGATTGTGTCACATGTGGCTGTCATTTCCTATTTCTTGAGCAGTTATTAATATACAAGCAGGCTTTCCATCCATATTGTCCCAGAGTAGGTTGGTTTTTGTAAGGGTTTGGGATGAGGGGTTTTGTCAAAAAGCTTGCTGAAATCCACATTCACTTTTACCTAACATGTTTGGATTTCAGTGGCTTTATAAAAATCAATAATCATATAAACATTCCTGTAATTCTGTATATGAATTTAAAATTCAGGTTTTGTTTGTGGGAAAAGAAGCAAGAAGGAAAGCAGGGGGAAGGGTGACCTTAAAGAAGGTATTTGACAGACCAGGTGCACTAAAACAACTTTATTTTTAAAAATTATAAAAATACATGTTAAAGATGTATTTCTTTTTATGACATGGAGTTAATGGTGCTCTGAAAAAGTGCTGCCAGAGGCTGTCTGCTTTCAACCAGCAGTTCTTAAGACAGTAAAATATTACAGGTTTTCTCAAAATAACATAAAGCAAATAAATAATGAATATCCAAATATTTTTAATGTCACATCGGGTAAATTGTAAAATATATTATAGTAAAATTAGCATTTATACCTGGTATTGACTAAGGCAATGGAAGTCTGAAAAGTCCAGTGGAAGTAGAGAACTGATTTTTGTTCATAGTGCTTCATTTAATTTTATATTGGCATATTTCTGAAGAGAGCAAAAGCATGCTAAATAAAGTAGATATACCTAGATATAGATACTAAACTACAAATGTGTGCAGAAACCACAGATTCGTAATTCTGTGTCTTTAGGACTCGTTTAGTAACATTGCCAATGTGTTTAAGGATCAGCACTTGTTACACAACATTTTTCTGCCAAGAGATGGTTTTTGAACCTGGATGGTAACCAGATACTTCCAGGCGCCCAGAAAGCTGCCACTACTATTACTTCCCACATTTTTTCTCTTAAGATGAAGTGTGTCCAAATCAGGATTAAACAATAATTTAGTAATGATTTTTGATAAAAGATTTAGTAATCTTTTGGTAATCAGAGAGAATCACAGTAATGTTTCTTCAGTACTTGTATAACTTTCACAGATTATTCTGAGTTGGAAGGGGCCCATAAGGATCATCAAACCTAGTTCTCGAGTCAATTGCCCTTAACAGGATCCTATCTAATGGGAATTAGGCTTGAGCTGTAGTGTGCATGTTGTAGAAGCAGGCCCAGGCAATTCCTTTTTATAGCTCTTGTAGTCAGCAGGCAAGTTAATTTATGATTTTTGCTATAGGTATTGCAGCTCTTGAAAGTGTAATATTTTCGCAGTGCCAATTATTCAGGAAAACAGTAGGCTAAACAGTTATGACTAATTTGGAAAACTTTTTTATGGAGAAAGAGATACTATGACTTGTCAGAATCTCCTATTTATTATTTCATGGTTAAGCAACAGTGACAAATCTCCTGCACTTCATCAAATCTGCCTCTCCCCATTTCTGATGTCTAGTTATCTATAGAAGGTTCTCATATTTTCACAGCCTCTATAAATCATTTTTAATTACTTGTGCTTATGCAGAAACAACAATTTAGGTCTTGTGGAACCTAATCTCTTGCACCAGGTATAGTTAGTTCCTTACAATACTGATAGTCCCAATTTATACATGGATGAGTTCTGAAGCAAACAAATTTTTTGTAGAGAAGGAGATTTTGCAAATAGGAAGAAATTTAGTTTATTGTAGTAATATTTCATGATAATTGGAAAAGTAATGGGTTTGGATTTTTATTACCATTTATATATGTATTAATTTGTAGTAGTTCAAAAGACACTACTCTCATAAACTGGTAGAAGCTCATTTTTAACTTTTTCATGGCAAAATGCAAACAGCGAGCAAGTCAGGACTCTAAGATCTCAGAAAAGCACTAAGCCACAGTATGCCCATTTCTAATACAAGTCTGTTTTAATAATGCTTTAATTACATGTTAATTTTTTAATTCATTAAATTGTTAATTGTTAATTATTTATTCATTAAATCCTCATATAGGAGTCTCTGCCTAGAAGCTGCAGTTTTTTCAGTGGCTGACAAAACTTCTGGCAGTGTAGTGCTTCAGAGTATGAATACATTTAAACTGGAGTTGATGAGATGACAGTTTTAGGTGGAAGAGGTCTTTGAAATTTCTTGCGCATTTTAGAGCTTCTTCAACACTTTAACTGTAAAACCAGTAGATTACTAAGGAGCAAGTACTGAAGCGCAAAGATAGCAGTGTAGTTGTCTTCCTCACATCATAGGCAATTCTGAAGCATACAAAAAAAATGATGTCTCTCCGATATGTCTTCACCTATGGAAGAGTCCTCCTATTGAAAGAACTGGCAGTCTTTTAGGAGCTTTTTTTCTTAATATGTACAGAGTAAGCTCATCTTCAAAGTTCTCTGGAGTGTGAGAAACAGTGCTGTGTCACAGCTCTGTGTGGATTCAGGTGTCTTTTCTTCCGAGATAAAAGATCACAAGATGTTGTGACTTGGGCCTTATAAATTGTGCACTGAACATGTCTGCAATGTGATGCAAATGGGTGGGGTTTATATTATTGACCAAATCAAGCTCTTTTCATTCAGTTGAGTTTTCTTCTTTCCTTCTTTCCTGCATTGGTTTCTTTTAAAATTATAATATGTAAAAGATGAGGTTGCACTATCATAGTAGTTTATCCTGTTTTTCTGTAAACCAGTATATTTTGTAATTTCATTAATCCCAATGTTCTCAGAATTTGATACTGCTTAATGCTTTTATCTCTTTTATGGTTAGCATACAGTCTTCAGGCCTTCAAGTGACCTTTTTATGCAGGCTACTAAAAAAGAAAGACAGAATAAGATATTGGATAATGAGTTTTATTCCAAAAGCTACCCTTTCCAGTTTTTCTCCTTTATTGGTGATATTTATTCTCTGCAATATCAGGTTCATACAAAACAGAAATGTCACAAAACCTTATACTGCACAAGATAATAACAATGTGCTTTAGAATATAATCAGNGCGGGGTGAGGGGGGAGAGTGGGGAGGCAGCCAAAGTGGTGGGAAAACCATGGCAGTCAAGTCTATACATTCTGTTGACTAATTAGCAAACAAGCTTTTTTCATGAACATGGTGAGTTAATTCCCAGGCTAGAATAAAACTGAGAGATCTTTACACAGTCTGTAAAATAGCACCTGTCTCTTGCAGAGGCCCAGTGGATCCATGGGAAAACTTTTCAGTTATTTTCTACTGGGCCTTCTTAAGGATTTAGTATTTCTTTTGCTTTACTATGCCATAGCTACCATTTACTGCTATCTCCTGTGAGAATTTCCTCCTTGTGGAAGAGGTCTAGGAGTGATTGTTCATAGAATATTAAGAAGACAAATCTTTAAGACATCAAGATTGGTGCCAGTGAGATTCTTTCCATGTACGTATGACTTGTGCTCTGGTCCACAGCCCTATTGCAAGGACAGTGCTGTGTCACAGGTAAATTGATCCATCTACTCTTCTGTATCCTTCCTTGCCAAGACTTATTTGCAAGCATTCTCCTCATGTCTATTGTAAGATAGACAGATGGATGTTTATGGAAGGTTTCACATCTGCAGGGTTTCTTCTACCTTAAGTTTTATGAATTTCTTCTGATTTTTAACTGCTTGACAAGCAGGATGTTGTAAACAACCGATATTTTATGCATATATAAAATGTAATCATGTGTTCTTATGATGTTACTGATTTATGGCCTTCACAACTTGAGTAGAGGGGGTTAGAAGATTTGAGACGTGGCAAGAATGGATGGCTGGTTTGAGATACTTGGTATTTGTGCAATATGCTTTATGTCTCCAAAGTGATTTTTGGAAATAAATTTGGTCTGCTCCTTAATAACTCCTAAGTTGCCAGTGAATGTATGAGTAGACTCAGCTTTCAAAAGTGGGCCTCCTGAGAGATGCATAAATAGAGCAAGTTTTTAGGCCCCTTCACTGCGTTTTTATCATATGATTATTGCTCTCTTTGGTTTTCTTTAGAAAGCTACATAGCTACTAAACTTTGGCTGGCTGCTATAGATGTGACCTGTATAAGGGAAGTCCAGGCAATTTTAAAGCCTTTGCCTATATCATAGAGGATGGTAAAAGTTCAGCAAGATACAAAAATTACTAACTTCTTTTATGTTATGATCAATTTTGGCAAATATAGATGGAAGAGGGAGTACTTAGTGTATTTTCGTCTGCTGTTGAGAAAAACGTATACATGACTCCCTGTTCTTCCTCCCTTCTTCCCTCTCCCTCTCTCCTAGTTGTGTCTTCCACTGCCTGGAGGGAGGCTACATGAAAGACTGAGAAGGAGCTATTTACCAGAGCGTGCAGTGACAAGACAAGGAGGAATGGATTCAAACTAACAGAGAATAAATTTAGATTAAATATTATTATTATTTTTGTTATTATTATTGCTGTGAGAGTGGTGAGGCACTGAAACAAGTTTTCCAGGGAAGATGTGGATGCCCTGGAAGTAGTCAAGGCGAGGTTGGATGGGGCTCTGAGCAACCATTTCTAGTGAAAGGTGTACCTGCACATGGCAGGAGGGTTAGGACTACGTGATCTTTAATCTCTCTTCCAATCCAAACCATTCTACAATTCCATGTTTCTGCGATTCTCTTACTAATTTCCAAAGGGAGGCGCATATTTCTTCATGCTGAAAACTGAGTAACAAGTCCACCTAAAATCCACAACAGTGCCTGGTTACCTGTCGCAAACCTCCCAGCCCTTTCAGACATTTGAGTCGGGGAATGAGGGGTGCGTTTTTGTCTTTTGGGACTTTGTTTGCTTGTTGGTTTGGATTTTTTTTACCAGTCCTATGTAGAACTATTTAATGTTGAATGTAGTTTGTTTTGTGAAGTCAGTCTATTTTTCAAACTTTAGTGAAAGTGCTTACAGGCATTGCAGTTATGCACCTCTCATGTAAATAAAGAGCATTGTGTCCTATTGTTCAAGTGACTCTTCATACATGTATAAATTTTTTTCAAAAGAGAGGGAAACAATGCTGAATTCAATCACCTCAGGGTAACTAAGGAAATGGATTTAGGATGGCAGAGTGGTTACTACTAATACAGTGGTTGAATATCAACATCACATTCTCCTCTTAGCTGAAGTATAACAAGCTGACATTTTTTCTCCCTAATTACTTTCCTATGTCTCTTCAATGTGTAAACACAGCAATCATTCTTTTTCAGAGATCCTAGTTTTGCAGTGCAGACCCCTTTTAAAGTGCTTTTACTGGTAAAAATCAAAAAGAAGGTTCAAGCTGGCCTATGAGTACAATTGCCTCCTTAAAAACCCACCTTTATTCTGTAGCAAACTCTGTTGTTTTGTCAGAGAACTTCACTACCTTCAAAGAGATTTGTGGGAAATTGCAAGTGTTGTTTTTTCTTTTTGTTTGTCATTGTATAGAAGTATTCTCCTTCCAAAGGAGGTTTAGTTAATATTAAATTAATTTAGCATTTTTTTTCCATTTAGTACACTTGAAAATAGATAAGAGTAGAAGTGTACCTTCAGGATTAGATAAACAAAAACAATGTTCCCTATTCCATTGAAAAAAATGTCTTTAACTGAGCACCTATTTAGCAACTTTGGAATAGAAATGATAGCAAACTAAAAACATTGGGTCCTAGTGCCCTTTTCATTCCATTAAGAGCTAACATGTGTATAATTATGAAAGCAAATGTTCAGAAGGCAATCATGTAAATACCAATAAAGGTTTCTTAGTAGCTAAGCAGATTTCATGTAAATAACTCATCTTAATCTGCTTTAATTAAAAAAAGTCATATTATACAGAACAGCTTTGATTGATCAGCATATTCATATGAATGCTGCTTTAGGTCAGCCAGAAATAAATAAATACATGAGGAAAATATATTTTATCTAAAGAAATAAAAATAATAGCATCAGACAAGAAGAATTTGTTTAGAATACTGACACAGGATAGGTATTGCTGGTTTTATCCAGACAATTAGAAAGTGAAGAATAGCTGAAAATACTTCAAATGAAAACAGAAACAAACCAAACCCTAAAATACATGATAAAAAAGAATTGACATATAGTAGTGTATAAGGAAATCTAAGTGTGTGACCAATTGCTGTCAAGTCACATCATGCATGCCTTCTTTTGTTTGGAAAAGTTCCCCACCAGGGTATGCAAGCAGTAAAGCAGACCCTCCCTTCCTGCCCTTTCTCTGTCCCTCCTTCCCTCTTTTCCTCCATTCCCTCCCAAAAGTACCCATCAGCTATTCACACACCTCTTGCTACTGAAGACATGAAGCAGTGGATTAGTCTGGGTAGGACAGATTTACAATTTAAAAAAAAAATATCAGTGACCTAGTGGTAAATGGAGATTTGATTATTGTCTAGAAAAATAATGGAAAAACTGTTTTCTGTTGAAAAAAGCATGTTTTCCTGCTACTCAGACAAGAAAAAAAAAACAAAAACACGTTTCAAAGCACAATTTCACAGTAGAGTGGACTAAATACTAATTAAGTGAATTTTCTAATTTCCACTTTTATATTAATATGAATATTTTAAAAATACGTTGAAAATCAAAGATTAGTAAAATCTTCGTTAGTAAGGAAAAAAATATAGAATGAATACATCAAGGTCGGGTTTTTTTCCCCACAATGTGAACTAAAGTTCACTTAAGAAGAGATAAGAATTGGCTTTTTAATTTTAACTAGCATGATTTCCTGCTGTCTTTTGAAGATAAGATTTATGTGATCACATTGTTCGTCTCCTGCTCCAATAAACTTTTGACCTTTCAAGTGATTTTAAGGCAAATTTTACAAAGGATTAGAGATCTCACAGTCTCTATCATGTTCTTAAAAAAAAGGAATTGAATAAGGATGGCAAGGAAAAAGGGAGTAGATGATGGTGAACTATAAATTTGATGTCATTGTTAAATCTGAGAGAGTCTACCAATACTCTCATGCAACTATTGCCCTTTTTTACTATACATACTATAAAGGGAAGATGAAATAAAACCTCTATTCCAAAAAAGGCTAATAGATATTTATGCTATAAATTTATGATGTAACTCTATTACAAAATTTTTAACAAGGTCTATGTGGTTTTGCTCCAGCAGATTTTGATATTAGTTCATATCTACAAAAAGTGGAAAAGCTTCAACAGATCTTAGAAGCTGAAAGCTTCCTTGTCTACCTCTAACACTCCCAGAGATAAAAATGTATAGAAATTTATGTTCACATTTCTGCTTTATTTTGGTCAAATCGGTCATTTTTCCAAAATTATTTGAGTTCCTTACTGTCTAGGTTGTCTCATTAGCACCAATGAGCATTTAATTGTTTACTGGGAGTAGATTAATTTGAACAATACAAACTATCTCTGTAGCTCCATGACTAGCACATTACAGGGAAGATGTAAATTAAATAGTCTGAAATTGCTGGCAGGATATCGTCAAAGATAACTGGACTTTATGCTAGTGTTAAAAAGTTTAGCATTTCATAGGAGAAGGAAATAATTTCCTAAAAACTAGACAATTCAAAATTCAGCTGTATGTCAAGATCTACAATCTCTACCAAACCTCAGAAGAGAAAAATAACAGTGCATTTGTACAGCCCTACCACAGTTTAGAAAGCCTATCTGAAGCTGTGTTGTTCAAATTGTTGTAAGTTGGACTGGAAGCCAAAAAAAAGCTTTCTGTCAAGTACAGTCTTTTAGTGACAGAAGATGAAACAGTTTACTTTTTTATATCTTTTTCCCAGATATTATTATCTTCAGCCATACATCATCCTGCTATATTTTCACAAAAAGCAATTGATTCAAAAATGGCTTAGGAGGTAGAAGGATGTTCAGCAGAGTGATTGCTCTGGTGGAATCACAGGCTGTGCTTAGGAGCTGAGGGAAAACGTACAACTTGTTAAACATATTATAGATTTACTCTTTTCTGTGCATATGTCACTATCCCTGGCAACAAGAAGCTGTGGTTTCTGAGTTCAGACAGTATCTTCCCTTAAAGACATAGCCTATCTTCTCTTGTCCAAGTAGATTTTGGTGCACTGAGATTTGTGTTTGTGGTTAAGTGTACCCGCAGTACACCTGCATGCCTCCATTCACATGAAGAAAGTAGGAAGCTTTTTTGTAGTACCTCTGAATTTGAGACAGTTCAATAGGAGAGACTGAGAGTAACACTCTAATGTGTAGCATGATCAGTTGGTTTTCTCTTTACAAATGAAGCCAAAGAAAAGCACAGCAGGGTAGTTCTTCTATGCTTCATAGCTTTGCTTGACTTTTAGCAGAATCCTATTTACAGCAAGCAATGGACTGAAAAGAGTATCTAGCTGAGATCAGCACCTTCAGTGCTTACTAGGAGACTGACTTCATGGTTGATGGATAGAGTGCAAGTTTTCCTTAAAGGTTCAATAAGGAGGACTGAAGTTGTTGACTTCGTCCCTGTGGTACTTGCTGGTATGTTCAGCTGAAAAAACAAAATACGGCTCCTTCCTTATTCTAGAAAGCATAGAAAGTATACATGGCCAACTCAGACTTTAGTAGTACTATTTTATTTATGCAACTGCGAAGCGTGCACTTGTCTTTAAAGGTATCATCTGGAAGAGTAACAACAAATATTTGGAAAATACTGAGAGTGTGCTGAGGAGTTAGACCTAAAATGGTTGGAAGCAATGTTCCCTTAAAATTCAGGGTTTATCGGGTTTTCAATTTCGGAGAGAAGTATTGCTCAAAAAGAGAGAGGATGACAGGACAAGGTCTTCTCTTGGCAGACTTTTCCCATCAAACTTGCCCTGAAGTCTTTGTAAGAAATGTTACATCTTTCTAAAAGTCTTAAGCTAGTGAGCCAATGTGGTGAAAGCAGAAATGTATTGTGTGCCTCAGTGAAATGAGTCTTTTGACTATGAGTCAAGCTCTTGCTTAAAATAGCATCATTGTCATTCTGCAGGAAGGGGAAAATAACAGCTGACTCCAAAGAAAAAAGACAGCCATCAGCATGTTCTGCAAACATAGATGAGAAATGTCCATTATAATAACTGTAAACATCCTGTGCATATTTAGGGTTGCGATACTAGCAGAACAGTGTAAATGCTAAAACCCTAGTACTGATGAAAAAATCAATCTCAATTTTTCCCCATGAGTATATTGCTGTACTGCATGTTGTCTCTAGGTACCTATCACCTTTCAGAGCTATTTTGTTAGGGGAATGGCAGATGAGGCACATGCTTTGCCAGTAAGCAGCGCATTATGGGCATTTAAACATGCAAAGAATGGGATTTAGCTCATTCATCTGAGCTAGCTGTGGGTAAAAAGGGAGTTCTCTTTTTATGTTTTACAAATTGGACATTAAAAGCCCTGATAATAACTTACCTGCCTAAAACAGCTTTTGGCATTCACTTTGTCCTCATGAGTATGCAAAAAGCAAACTGTGAACAAAACATAGAGAAAAGTGTGTTTAAGAAGGCTGCCAGCATGGAGAGCAAGGACACTTCTAAATAACATCACTGGGCTCTAATCACTGGCATTTTGTTGTACCACATACACTTGTAAATACATGAGATATGTCTAGTGATGCAGTATTTACTGTTTGTGCAAAACCAATATTTCAGCAACTGGCAGATACAAACTGAGGAAAAAATGTCAATGCCCTTCTGAGACAAGCATACCTTTACCCAGAGGGCTTTTTATCGACCCCAGATATTAGAATATGGCCAAGAAGTAAGGGGCAGTAAGGGGTCCAGAACTAGCACGTCAAACTTTTGCCCATACTGAATAAGTTTTAAATAAAATGAGATTTAGTCTCCTATTCTCCCTACTTGCCTATCAGTTTAGAAGTACACCTTTTTTCCTTTGTAGTTGATCAGAGGCTATAGCTGTCTTCTCCTTGATGGATTGAAGCTTCCCTTTGCTACAGTTTGTCCTGTGGGACCACTAGAGAAATTGATCTTTTCCCACAGTCCTGGTCCCTATTTATTTCCTCTTGTTGGATAACTTTCATATCTATGTCTTAAAATGTACAGGCTTCCCCAAACTCAGAATGTATCTTTTAGTCAGCCTGAAATTGTGGGAAGCCTGTAGCACCACCAGACACAAAAGTGCACCTGTTGTCCATTTTTACAGCACTTAGAAGCAGTGCTTTTCCTCTATTCAGAAGAATGTATTCAGCTGAATTTTTTTATTAATTGTCTTTAGACAAAAAGAATTGTCTTTAGGCAAAAAGAATATTCCATGGAAGACTGGATGTTTTAACAACAAAAATTATGTGTTGACCTTGATTGCCTATGAAGGAAGACTCTTCCAAAAAAGGAGTTTCCTGAATTTTCATTCAAACCAGAAAATGCTACTTGCTAAATCACCCGTGCTCCTTCCTCTAACTCATTACTCATTGGTATGTTTGATAGTGTTCATTCTTAATTTTAAAACTGGCTGGCAGTTTTCTAACTGCTGTGTGTGAACTTAAATGGCTACAATTAAGATCATTCTAACAACATTCCCCAATTTAGAAATTAAAAGAGAAGAACATATTTTTCAGAAAATACCATCATATTGTGATTAGAGGAACAGGACAACTTCAATTTTGGGTTGGTTTTTTGTTTTCTTCAGAAATGGAAAATACCCCAGCCCTCAGCCCATGCTCTAAGTGAAGTGCTGTTTCTGGAATTTTATTTTAATGCCTTATTTATGCCTTTAAATAGCATATGTGAAATGATTGCTTT
>VXBA01002625.1:355259-373013 GCA_013399895.1 Serilophus lunatus | reverse complement strand
CCCTGGAGTAGTCGGGCAATATTGGAACAGATAGGAAAAGAGATCCATCCAGCAGCAGTGACAAATTAATTCCTCAGGAACTGTCGAGAAAAGGGGTGTTTCTTTTAGAAGCTTACTAATAAACCTACTAATATCAAGCAATACCTTCATGGTTTGGCCCTAAGTAAGGCATTGTAAGGCAGATTTGGAAATCTCCAAAGTGAGAGTATTATTAGGTGTATGTTAAGTCTTTTACAGGCACTTCCTTGAGGGATTCACACAGAAGAAACTGAAACCAACCATCTTGACCCCCCCGGCATAGCTGACTCCTCACCCTGAAACTGCAGTTGAGGGACTTGGATGCATCACACTGAAATGAGGAGGTTTTCTCAGCACGCTGAATAAAGCATACCTATCTCAAAACTCATTTGAGTTCTGAGTGTAGATTCACCTAGTCAATGACAAAGAAATTATAAACCACAAATTTTTCTATGTGAAAATCCAAAAGCAATTATACTAATCCATGATTCAGGCTCTCTTTTCTCTCATCTCCTTTCTCTCTTTTTGTCCCAGTACATAACCACAGGGAAAAAAGAATTAAAGGAAAGAAGTGGATTGTCTGTTTCTTTTTCTAATTTCTGCAGTAAATTTTATACATTCTTAATTTTCATGTTACAATATTTGAACTGAAATTACCTGAAACTGCACAGTTTTCTGTAAATAAAAAATAAATATTCAAGGAATATATGAAATTTTCCATTAATAGAGCAAAATGTAAAAATTTCTCTATTTTATAACAAGTAGTTTTATGATGGCCCACAAGTTCTTCCACCAAGATAAACATTGAATTGAACACATCTACATGCTTCACATATCACAATGCATTTGTCTCAGGCAATTTAGACTAGAAAGGCAAAGACTGAAGAAAATATACATTATTGATTGGGGATTATTCATCGAAAAGAAATTAAAGATTGTTCACTAAATGGAAATAAATTTCAAGATAGATAAAATTTCTATAGCTGAGGCATAAACTGAAAGCAGAGTTCCTAATTCAGGACACTTAATTAAAGACTTCTCAGGCTCATACTGTAGCAACTGAAGTTTTACATGTTTTTGGTAATCTTTTTACGACTTTCTCCTCAGTCACTGAAGGTGTCAGCCAGCTCTTACAATTGTACTATGCAAACTGTCATTAAAGGAAAGAGCAAGTTTTTCTCAGTATTTTTATTTTCATCTTCATCTCCTGTATTTGCCTACAATCAAGGGCATGAATAAATACCTTTTATTCTTTATTGACATTAGCTATATTTTCATCAAAGAATCCCATTTTTTTTTATTTCTAGATGAGAAGCAATATCATGTGCCATTAGTGATCTCATAAATGAGAAATATAATGTTGTTCATTACAGGACATGTATAAACTGTAATTCATTAATTTATTTATTTCTAATCTCTAACTACTGCAAATAAAAATAAGAATACTATTTTCTATTTATTGTTAGATTCCAAAGAGACTAGAGAGATAAAATTTTCAAATGATTAATTGAAAATATATCAACTTGTTTTATCACTAATTGATGTCTGTTGGATAATTCCCACCTCACAATGGACTAATGGAATACTGTTTCAGTTGCAATATGTCAGCAATAAATAATAGCTTTACTTCATAATTTCTGTGGTATATCTCTCCATATACATTGTTATGACATAATATAAAACGTAGACATAGCATATAAACTTTTTTATAGTGGCTGAAAGAAATGGATTCATATTCCTCCAAAAACTAATTCCACCTTAAATTCAAATGGACAATTTTTATTTTTTGACTAGACAGAAACAAAGGTGTTAATACAAATGACCTCTGAAAGACTATCGCTTCCAAAAAATACAGAGGAAATTGTCAGAAAATTTCACTGCTTTTATTGCTCTTATACTGTCATGAATGAATATAACATGATCAAACATAATTGTTAGCATTGTTTTTCACTTTTAAAGGCTAAAAGGTGTTTGGTCTGGGTGGTGCTGGAATAGAAAATTTCACAAGAATATGTAGTGTCTCTTCGAGTTAGTGGCAGTAATCCAGTAGTATAGAACAGAGTCTATATTGATCATATAATTGTGAAACATAGAAAATACACAGAAAAATAAGTTTGGAGACTAAATTTCAAACACATGTTCCTTCAAAATCAATTGTTCAAATGTTGTTGGAGCCTTGACTTCTACTTTTCAGGTAAAATGTAGTTTGAAGATGATATTCAAGTTGCTAACAAATTGCACCAAAATTTTCTAAAGTGATGACAACAGAAATTTCTTCCTAACAATTATTTCTTCCTAACCTTATTCTACTTTGTACTTCAAAAATTTTATTGCACCTGTGATTTCTATGATGCAAGAATTTGCCATCTATGGCAGTAGAACTTTGTCCTCTATCTGTTGAAATAGATGACTACAGAATCAGGATAATATTTTGCAAACCCTTTGGGATTTTAGGGGTTAAAAGGTGTTCTTATAATGGGAAGTCATTATTATTTACCCATAGTGAGCTGAGATTTATGACTAGAGTTGCAGGGAAGCTTCTGTATGTATTACTTTTTCAAGATGTCTTAGTGGAAGTTGAGTAGGTTCAGTTAGTTATCAGGGAGCCACAGATTAACAAAAGAGTTGGAACATATCTGAGAATGTCGTTAAACTTCACTTGCAGGAAGTGTCTTACAAAGTCTTTCTCAGAGATCAAAACAGGAAAAACACTTAGATATACACAGTGTGAGAAAAGACTGATGGCCTCTAAGAAAGGAAAGACAAGCTTCACCATCTGGTTAGGTTTCTTTGAAGACAAGACTATCATAGGAGACAAAAATGGAATTCAATGGACATCACATGTTCAGACTTCCAGAAAGGATTTGACATAAGTCCAGTTCATGTGTTGCTCTTTTTTACTGCAAAGTGGCTCAAAAACACATGGGCTAGCTGCCTGTTAGTGGTGTCTTACTGTTCAAAGTGCTGTGGAGAATGGAGGAGGAACGAACTGAGCTCTGGGGGCATCTGGGCATACTAACTGCTGTGAAATGTCATGCATTGATGTTTCACAGAGTAATATCTACTGTATTTAACCCCATCACTGCTGATTTCTAGTGCAATGGCCAAATTTTCTTCTGGAACATTGATTTTCTTCTGAAATTCTTATTTTGATCTGCAGAGTTTTGGGGTTTTTTTGTCTTACGTTATTACACATCATCAGCCATCGCCTTTTAGATCTACAATAAGTGTTGGGTTTACCATTATGGAATTTATGTACAAAAGTTGCTGCTTCACAGCAATGTTTAAAAGTTTTTGTACATCAGCAAAATAATCAGACTAAGAGGTTACCGTTGAACTGGGGACCCATCCAAAATACAATGATGTCAATGGAAAAGTTCCTATGGATTTTGATAGCTCTTGAGAGTGGCTTGCTGTTCTCTTGTAGCAGGAATAAAGCTAAACGTAGATAGTTTTATAGATTAAAGTCCCTATCTCTTCAAATACATTACATCTTTTTGCACATTTGTTCAATTAACTCCCAAGTTCTGTAGGTAACAGACCAGATGTGTTAATGACTTATCTGTGAAGAGATGCTTGAACTAGTGCTTCAACTTGCTTTTCCTCCCATATAGCTTCAAAGGGAAACTAGCAATACTCAATTGTCTTGTAGAAAATATTCCACACATGTAAGTGAACCAGAGTCTGATGCCTACATGTCTGCTATTCTACTGAATGTTAACTACTAGAGCAGAATATGATGCGATCCATTACTGATTAAATAAAAGTGTTGAGTTTGGTTGTGAGCATCCCTTCATAATACCCTTACATTCCTGAATATAGTAGTTTGCACATTTAAAGGCTTTGGAAAAGGTGATCTTTGGAGATCTTTTTCATCATATCTTTTTATAATACCTTTTTTAATTTTAGCTTGTTTATTTTTTCATGACAAAAATTCTATGAAATGTATTCACTTACTCTGCAACAAATCGAACTTCTACTGACATTGATAGGTATAGTAGAGATTGTATGGACTAGGGCCTTGTTTCTGGGCATAAAATTCTTTCTGATGAGGCAGTTCTTTGTCATCTTCTGTAAATGAACTATTTAAATACAGTCACTACAATGAGATATTTAAATTAATGACTCCATAAAATTTCTGTAAAGGGTGTTAAAAAAAATCTTATTTATAAACTAAAAAGGGTTAAAATACTTTTTTCAGAGCCTAAAAGATTTCCTGGAGCCTGAAAATCAGTAATAATTTTTATGAGTCAAATGACACCAGTCATATTTGAAAATAAAAAGCCTATGAACAGTTTAGATGAAATATGCTTTTTCTTCATATGCTATCCTTTTCAGCACTTTGTTATTTTATTATATTATGCATTCTTACTTAGGTTCTTCCCAGCAAAGTTTAAGCTATCATGCAAAATTTGTACATCTTTTAGGCTTTGCATTCCAAGACATTCAAATAGACCTAAGAGCTTGTGTGCCTTTTTCCTTATTGTTAAAAAAAAAAAAGAAGAGAAAAATATTATGTGAATAAATGATCAATAAAATTTACAGAATAAAATTTACAATATTTTAAAGGGTTCAGTACCTTCAGAGTTACCATATCATCTCCATTGTTGTCCATAATTTCAGATACAGAAGTACATCTTCATTTTAAGCATGAAAAAAGTAGTTTTCTTAAAGTTAACATTCCTGTTCATGTGTATAAAATTTACTTATGTGATCTATTGGTTCTGTAAGATCTATTATTTTAATCATAATGTTGTGCAGTGACCAATAAAATGTAAGTAAGGACTGTGATTGCAAACATTGGAGACTAAATAACACTCTTTTTTGTAATAAGAACATAATTTTCATGTTCTTATGAAAGCTTTGCATGGCAACAGAGGAAGGAAAAAAACATCTTGATGCCCTTGCACTTTGTGAGCACCATGCCTTTGGGTTGTCTTGAGCAACATCTCACACATCCTGGCTTAGAACACCAATTAGTTGAGCTAGTATTATCAGTTGATGGTTTGGACAATTTTTCGAAGTCATCAATATTTCTTTCCAAGATTTATTGTACTAAAGCACCTACATATCATGGAAATCTTTCAATAAAAACACATAAAATGTGCAATGTACAACTGAGCATCGCTCTTTGTATCTGGAATTCTGAACAAATTATGTTAACATGAACCACAGTCCAGCATCAATATTTCAAAGATATCTGGAAAAGCTATACAGGTTTTGAAAAGTGCTTCCAGGTTGTGTCTTTACATTAGTGACTACTAAAAAATCCGTGCAAGAAAGTGAGAAAATATTTGAGCAGGTTGCTGATTAGTAGTTTCTTTTTAGCATAGCTGAACTACTTTTGACCCCCATAGTAGCTTCTTCAAGTGAGACTCTTGAATCATAAGAAAATGTAATTAAAAGTCCTTTTTCAAATTTGGATTCAGATTTTAATTTCCCTAAGTATTCAAAGAAATGTAGTTGCTCAAATCTGAAGTACAGTTGCATTAAAAAAATGGAAAAATAATAATAAAAAAAGGAAAGATCTATCTAGTTTTAGATATTTTTGTAGAAAACTACATTGAGAACATACAGATTTGTTAAATAAATTGCTATAAAAATCAGAAGTAATAAAAAAGGGTAATATATGTCACTGGAACAATTCTTAGTAACTTGAAATCTGCCTAGGTCATATACATGGTGATAGCTGTAGTCCTTTTGTTTAAGTGTCTATTTCAAGGGTTTTTTTTCTAAATGCTATTTAAATGGATATTTCTAAGCCCAGTGAATTTATCATATCTGAGCTAAATATAGATGAAGTTAATTTGTGACTGAACAAGTTTTTGCAAAAATCTGCATACTGAGGTAATTACCTACCTCTTGATGAATTAAATGAATGCTTTTCCTTATGAATATACATATGCTATTATTGAGTCTCCCTAAAAAGCTATAGTTGATCATATGAAACCAGCTTTCCTACTTCAGAATCTTAGATACTGAATACTCTTAAAAAAAGAAAATAGAAATCTTGCTATGTGGGTTATTTTTCATTTCTCATGGCTGAAAATATTTTTAAGAAAATTTCTGCAAATATATTTATAATGTTTATTTTTGTGGATTTGTTTGGTGAGATGGCCAAACCTCAGAAATCGATTTTATTCCGTAAGATTTGCATATTGGGAACACATATTGCAAATGTTGAAAAGAAAGTAAAAAGATTCAATAGATAGTTTCCATTTGGCAGAACATTCTTTGCTAAATCCAAGCTTCTGGTCCTTACATTAAATTTACGTTAAAAAACTAGTACTTTTTAATCTAATTATTTGCATGCATCATGACAATTAAATTCTATCAGCTACAAACATACTGTAGGTTTTAAATGAGTGAAATGGGAAAAAAAAAAAAAAGCTGATAATAATATTGTCAAGAGAGAAAACATAGCAATGAATATGATCTTAGTTTTTAACATTTCAGCTATCCTGTTTCCAGCTTGAAATTCTTCTTAGATTCTGCTGTCTGTGTTGAGCTATTTTATGTACTACACAGACTATCTCTTTTACCAGTTACACAAAGATATGAAACCCAAGATCATGAATCTTATTTCCTTCTTTTCTACTGATGGTAATGGTATAATAACAGGGCGTTGCATATGAGGAAGCAACCCCTTCATACTGTAATACATTGCAGTGCTTTTCTTACTTAGCTTGATAGTGCTTTTCCCACTTCCCATTGCATGTTTGTCTCTTAGCAGTTTTTTCAGCAAGTCTCACACTGCTCTGTTCCTCATTTTGTAACCAGCTGTGCCACATAGGAAATGTATTGCATTATTGCAGGATGGCATCATATATTTCTCTTATTTTAACTCAGATATCACAACTGACAGTAACAGTGTTTCCATTTACAGCTTCATAGCACACTGAGACTGGGAGAGATTTGTTACCTCTTTTTAGAGGTTCCTATTTAGCAGACAATTATCAGCACCTCACCCAAATAGAAACACTTCAGAATTTAACAGCAATTGCTCAAGTGGCAAAGTAGCTCTGGTGCATATCCAACAAAAGATTGTGAAGATGAGACACATCTTTGTTACTATTTAAGAGACTAACACTCAGGAGCATCAGCAGTAAACAGCGATCAGATAACTTCAAAGTAATGGTAGAACAGAGAATTACAAACAATGAAACGGTGAGGCTCAGATCCTCAGAGATATTTAGATGAATAATTGCCATTGAGATCTACCACAGACTAGCTCTTAAATCTTTAGCACAGTTTACCCTCACTGTTTATCAGTGACCTAACAGCAAAATAGAATAAATGTTTGTAAATAATAGGAAGATAAGATACCACCTAAACATAAAGTATGAAATTGAGAAACCTCTCTTGCTTACCCTAAAGACAGTACACTGGAAGGATGCTCACTTATAAACATCTTTAAGTCTGAAGCGCTCCAGCTTGGCCATCTATGACCTTTTATGTTTTTCAACACGACTTTTTTAACTGTATAAGTAATTCGTAAGTACTTTTAGCGTCTTGTATTTGATGTGCCAAATGATGAATTTTTGTCTGTGTATTTTTGCATATTGAGACAAGTCTTTAGCTTAAGTCAATACCATTAACCTAGTCAATGTGCACTACAGTGTACTAGGACCACCTAAGGACACGACAGAACACTGTGAGTTGCCCTCTTATCAGGAAACTCAGATCTAAGGAAAACAATATGCAAAGGTAATATCTGGAACAGAAAAGCCTTTCTATTAAAAGGTGATCTTTCCTTTTTTCTTTTTTTTCTTTTTTTGACACTTGAAACATTTTTACAGCCAAAATCTAGTAATCATTGAACATAACTTTGAGTCAGCAATACATCTCAAATTAAAGTAGGTGCATATGTTTGTTCAGAAGAGTAATTTCCTAAGTGATGTCAATTATGTTGACTAGATTTCTCTTGAATGTACTGGCAACTTTGATAATTAAGTGAGAGTGAAAAACTTCTCACAGTTCTTAACTGGAGAAAGTTAATGTTAATTGAGATTAGTCTCACTCTAGAAATCATTTTGTTTAGTCTGTTCTTTGAATTATATTGTAATGACTCCTTTAAAATGCTCCTCCCCAAGTATCTTTGAAAGCTCAAGTAGGCTAAAAAACACAAGCTCAGACCCTTTGAAAAATAATATCTCCATATCATAATGACTTTATTGACTTAAATGTTCATATATATCTTCTTAAAAAAATCTTAAAATGGCAAATGTTCAAAGTTTCATTAATATAGTCAGTCTTCACTGAATATTAATTTAATGAGGTACATGACATTCAATTTTTATTGATATATTATTGGTGTTAAAAAACAGTAAAGTAACTGCTTCCTGAGAGCAAAGCAAAAGATGTTATTCTGGCATCAGTCTGTGTGTGTTGATAAGCTTCCACAATGCTTTGTGAAAGAAACAGGAAAGACCACACTGCACTATCCCTTACCCATCCTTAGTTTTCAGGACTGAACTAGTGTAATTTTGACTAGAAAGGTGATTAACAACAACAAATTATCATAAAGTCTGCTACAACTTTATTCAAAACCATTCCACCTTGTTTGATTTACATAGATCAAGAACGAACAACTCATTTATAACAAGCTGGCTATTAATTTGTAGCCTCAGCTTCATTGTCTGTCAGCCTTTCTGTGTGCAACCGTTTGCAATGTAGAGCATTTTCAATTCTCTGGTGGAGTTTTACACCAGAAAACCAAGAAGGTCATTCAACCCTCTTGGGTCATGCCAATTAGCATTTCACTCAGAACGCATTAATTGTGAAACTATCTCTGTTCCTAAAGGTCAGAATCAGTGAACTGACCATAATGCTCTCCCGAACACTGAAGCTGATCCATTTTGCAGCTGCTTGTCAATGCCACTAGTTTCCTAGATACCTATACCTGATTTCTGCTGTATGCTCTTCCTTCAACATCTCCTGACATGGCCAAAACAGGCATCATCATTAGTGCAGAGGAAAATCAGTCGTTCAAGCATTAGTAGCCAATCAGTTCTAAGAAAGATAGAAGATTATTTGGATTATTTACCAAATGCTACTGGAAAATCACATAATTGCCTCATCTGGGAAAATCTCAGAAGGTAAAACAAGTCTAGAATTCTCCATCTTTCTCAGTATTGGTTGAAATATTTACTGTATTTTTTACTGTATTTTACTCTATTTTGTATTATTTGTAATTCTGATGCCATTGTTACCTCTCACCTTCTCTTTTTTTCTCTCTTTCCTTCTTTAAAGTGCCTTTGTAAATTGCATTTATAAATTCACTTTGACAGATGAAGAGAAGAAGGAGAGGAAAAAGGGTTGATATTATCCTTGTTACAGAAATTAGAATGGGATTTACTGCTTAAATATTCAATCTATTTCCTTAGGCTGTGTTGTAAACGCACCTGCATTACCAGCTGCATGTCATCAAAGATCATGAGCAATTTGTTCTACAATAAAACTGGAAAAGTACAATTGTTGTTAAATAATATCTGCGGAAATCAAGGTGACACTGGTAATTTTGGAAGACGGCATTCATATTATCAATGCATCTTAGATAATGGAATGTAACTGGGAATACATGTATAAATAGCTCTTAAATAAGCCAAAAAGTTTTTGATATCATAGATGGACAGAACAGAACTTGAATAGTACAGAACTGGAGGCATAGGTAATAATTGTCAGTAAACTCCTCACGTTTCCTCACATCAAAGAATAGGAAAGGGAATAACTCCTGAGGAATTGGAATAATAATGTAGTAAATTGGATGAAGAATTCAAAAAAATATTTGAAATTATTAAATTAACCAAAATATTGACAAATCATATAAAAACATGCTTAGTCTTCAAATAGCAGATTAGACAGTGTTCTAAAATAATACTCAAAGCTGGCCAATCCAGTGATGTTAATAACTAATGAACGATAGTTCCCCCATTCTTTTATATATAAATTGATAAGCATGCTTATACCAAGCTAAATGAAGAAAAAAAATATTTTCGTATATTTTCCAGGAATGAAAAAGAGGGTGTTTAATTGCTGTGTTTAAGCATAAAGTGCTGATGAAGAACAGGGAAGCTAAAGATGGCCACCTGACCTTGAAACAGCCACTGGGTCTATTGCAGGGTAATGCTTTCTCTTTAAAAAGTGCAAGTGAAGAATAAAAATATTCAGATTCTGGATCTTTTAGTCTTTGAAATTTGTTCAATGGACATTTGAGATACACTTTAAGGGCTTCAACAAATCAGATTTTTGAGAACAGGCTATGAAAAATCAAAGTGTGCATGTAGGTGCATGTGTGTGTGTGTGTGTGTATCTATGTGACTGTGTCTTCTTCCTTTCGTGTATAAACCTGGAGGTCTTTTTAAAACTAAGTGTATTTTGAAGCAAGATGAAAAGAAAAAATAAAGGTAATAGTTCCTATCTGTAGGCATTATGTCTGTAAAGTCATACTTTTAAAATTCAAGGTTATAAACTATTTTCAGAAATAGAAATTGCATCTTATATCTTATTAAGATATACTCATTTATACCACACAGTATCTTACTGCACAGAGCACTGTATGCACATTAAGCTTAGTGAACATGTAGATTTTTGTGAGAATTAGTCTTCAGAGGACACAAAGCATTTCTTTTATGAGGTAAACATGGCTAACTAAAGCCATTTAAAGGAATTTATAAAAGATTTTTAGCAAGAATGTTAGCCCTAAGCAATTCCTTACTCTTTTCCATGGTTCCAGAAGTGATGTTTTAATAGGACTAGTAGTCGAATGACATCCACAAACACTTTGCACTGAAAGTCAGCACGATTCCTTCTCAGGAACTTACAAGTATCTCCTAGTTTCGGCATTTACAATCCCAGACATAGCCTTATATGCTAATGCTTCGATCCCTGCAGAATTGAGCCATGGCTCAGGTCAGAACATGTCATTATTTTTTTTTCCACTGTTTTTTTGATGCTCACTGATGCTTGTTTCCATCTCCTTTATGGTACCTGAAATTAAACTGTCATGAAATAGGTGGAATGGTCTGGTTTTGTTTCAACAAACTTATATGAAAAGAAGGAAAATATGTATTTTATGTTCACTATTGTGTAAACTATTCCAGAGGACAAACAGTCTCTCTTGGTGATCTTTTTAGTCTATTACTCTTTTAGATTAGAAGTGTACTGTAAAATATAATAGTCAGTATTTTTTTCTAAACAAATGAGCTAGAAACATGTAAAGATAAGCATAAGTTTTCAGATAGTTATTTATTACAACCAGGCTCACTTTTGGCAGCTTTAACAACCACTATTTAACGAAAAATATCCTGGCATTCGAAAGTGTACTTTTTTTTTCCCAGAACTGTGATGTATTTTCCATTCTATAGAATGATTATCAGCATCCAACCACTACTATTCCTCCAATTCCTTCTTTTATAAGTGATTTTCCTCTATTACATACTGTTTCAGGACCCGAGTTTCAGCATCAAACATTTTTTGGTGGAACACGTCCCAGAGTCCATCATCTCCCTCCCTTCTCATCTCCTAAATATTCACTCTTTAACTTCTGCTGAAAATTGATTTCTCTCATATCTGTGTGATCCATGGACCATGCCAAATTCTTCTGAGGCTTTAAAGTTGGATTTAAGGACACAAAATTAAAGCCAAGTGCAGACTAAGAAAAATGAACTAATAAATTGGAAATCTTAAATTATTGTTGAGGTAATGTCAAATGCTTTTGTCTTTTCAATTACTATTTTTACAATGAATCTTCCATGCAAAAGCATACTCTTACCTTCCTTTTTGTGACATGTTCACTTATGAATAGAAGAGGCTACAAACAAAAATTCAAAACATTTTCTTTCCCATAGTCAGTCTTGATTAATCTCTGGGAAATTACATTCTTGCTTCTATTCTTTAATGAAAAAAATCTTTTTAATTTGAAAGTCTTGATATAAAATCATAAATGGGCTAATGAAAAATTAGATACACTCAACCCATAAATCATATGGAATAAAAAATAATGAGGTGTAATATGATTAAGGCACAAGATTGGAATGGGCTGCCCAGGGAGGTGGTGGAGTCATCATCCCTGGAAATTTTCTGAAAAAGACTGGGTGTGGCATTTAGCGCCATGGTTTAGTTGTGGGATTGTGTTAGGTAATAGGGTGGACTTGATGATCTCAAGGTCTTTTCCAACTTAGTTAATTCTGTGATTCTGTAAGAAACATGTTCTCAAGCTTCCTAACAAATTTCATTTTTAATGACTCCGTAAATATGAGTAAGAAAACATCTGTAATATTATTATCTCTCTATCTAAACTAGAAGTCTCTGGATTGAGTGAATATATCAAAGAGGACCACTAAAGGTAGATTTCTATCACAAAAGAGTACTCAAAGGTCCCTGTTTCCCATTTAGCACACCAAACTGCTTCTGATATCAAAGAATGCTGTCAAATACATTATGATGTAGTAAGGTATTTGGCTATTTTGCTTTTAAATCTACTGAGTGAAAATAATACAAAGGTGTCACCACTAGGCCATTTATAGAGAAGAGTTGTGGCAAATATCACTAGAAAAAAAATGAGGCAATATTTGCCATTAAAAATAGACATTTAATTACCATTGTGTCATATATTTCTGATCTCTATATATGGATTGGGCAGCGGAATTTTAAAAGTTTTTTTAAAATCATATGTTGAAATATTCTCTTGTGCTCATGTGCTCTATTTTTTTTTTAACTCATTCCTTTATCAGAAGACCTTTAAGGACAGAATTTCAAGTGGATGCGATAATGTACCTGCAGGAGTGCTCTGCATTTTTTCAATATCAGGTTTAGTAAGGTAACAGAATGAGAGTGAAATAAATTAAAACTATTCTACGTCTGGTGTTCAGCTGGTATGAATTTATACAACTCCAGAAAAGTCAGCGAACTTGGATTATCATGTTTAAAATATATGAAGAATAGCTAATGTCATTTTTATAGCTGCAATAACGTCAGAGTTTAAAGATATCCAGAGCTAAAAAGCTATGACTGCAGTCCAGCTTGGAACACAGCAAAAAGTTTATCACAAATATAATTGTGTATCTTTTGGAATTCCAAATTTATATTAATGTATTACCCAAAACCACATTTCAATTAAAAACACTGTAAGAGAAAAATCTCTAGTCATTTAGAAGAACGGGGAAATATCTGTTTTGAAGGAGTTTTAATTAAAGCATCTGACCTATTTTCTATATGTTGCATTATGACTAGAACTGGTAAAAATAAAATAAAATAAAAGCACACTCAAATGGAGGCTGCATTTGAAATTGGAGTAAAGAATGTAGATCAACACTGGAGATATGTTCCTACTTTCATAATATGTTTAACCAGAACTTTCAATGTTACAAAATTGTAGGAAATTTTAAATACAATCATAAATCTCACATATGAAATGTCACTCTCCCTTTAAATGAAAGGTTCCTAACCCATCTCATCCCCTTTCACATTCTTTTTCACCTTCATATGTTTGCTACTAATTAATACTGTCATCTTTCTACCACCTTCCACAACATTCAGTCAATGTCAGCAACTAACCTTATGCTCTGTTGCTGCTTATAGATTAATTTACTGAGCCATCTGTCTGTTTTCTCTAAGTATTTCTACACTGCGACATTTTAATAAGCTAAAGCAATTCAACCTAAAATATTGTTTTAATCTGTGAAAGATGCAATGATTTGTCTGGAAATTGTAGCTGGCTTCATGCAAACATCAGTGGTATCATGATGATGATGATCTCTCATTCCAGATAGAAGAGACTAATCAGCTTTTTATTATCATTTTTTATATTTCTATTTTCACTTTTTTAATTATTTTTTTTAGTCATATCCTGTCTTTCTCTCTCTATTTCCACACAGTCTGACATATTCTAGGAGAGTACAATTTATACTATATTGAGAAAAAAGTTGTCCTAAAAAAAGAAAAAAAACAAGACCAAAACAGACTGGAAAACCCCCATCCCTCACCACCTTCCACTCCCCAAATAAACTCAAATCAAAGAAACTTCCTCCCCCAAAACCAAAGCAAATCAAACAAAAAAAAACCCAACACACCACCAACAACAAAACCCCCACACCACCAAACCCTACACAATGTAATTTAGGTATGGGTAGTTAGACAAAAAAAGAAGTATTGTCAGTATGCAGCTACCTAATCTTAAAGAGCCTGAATTCCAGACACTGTATGTAAGCTGATGATGGTTGCAATTTAATGACATGTCTGAACAGTAGAAGGTGGTCCTAAAAAGGTATATATCTAGATAAGCCTTAAAATTCTTAGTAAAAAATAACATCTCAAAAAAAACCCCCAAACCTCTCCAAATTTATGCCACAACTGTCTCTCAGAAGAAAACAGCTATATGAAATTGTCTATGAAACCAGGAAACAAGGAAACTTATTCTACATTTTCTTACTCTCTATTCACATCTAAAAAAGAACAATTTTGAGACTTTTTTTTTTTAATGGGATGAACTCTCTAATACTGCATTGATATGGACACATCAAATTTTCTATTGTCTTGGAAAATCTGAAAAGCTTTTAGAAATACAATAGAAGGCAACAAATGCCTAAATTCACATCAATTTCTGCTAAATGAGAAGATCAATGAATGCAGTACGCTAGCTACACAAAATAACTGGAATCTCCAATGTGAAAGAATATAACAACAGATTATATACACCTCTGTCAGGATATCAGAGATAGAGTTTTTTCTACCTTGGTGCAGAGTGAGTGGATGTGTACTAGATAACCTTTAAGATTACTTCAAGACATATTCTATGATATAAAAATGTATTACGTAATATTTTACACTGGCCTCTTTTCTGATCATGTTCTTTTATTAATCAAATTAAAAACACTTCTGGAACAAAATAAATTTTTCAGTAGCATTGTTGGACTCCGTGCTATAGAATGGTTCAAGATACAAAACAAAATAATAAAAAAAAATTGGCGACTAATTGAAGATCTTATAGCAACATTTAGATGATTCCAGTATTCTCCTTGCATAGTTTATATTCTAGTTACTATTTAGGATGGCATCAAGATATTAAATAAATCTGCCATGTTTTTTCAGTTATACCAGTTTTCAGTTGTTACAATCATGATTCTGGCAGCCGTAATGGAACATGGATATATTACAAACAAAATCCGCAACAGGAAGTGGGTTTGTGTTTTTGCTTGCTTGTTTGTTTAGACTCATCCACCCATTTGGAGCAAAAAGAAGCTTCCAAGGTCACAGTACTTCATTCAGGTTTGACAAGAATGAGAAAAGTCTGGACTGCACAAGGAACACAAGGAATCAGATGCTACTGTTAGTATCTGAACCTTCCTATGCTAGATAATGAGAAAAGGAAGGATTGAAGGGCAACACGAAAAAAAAAGAAGCATATTATCAAGGAGATAAGTGATACATCATTAACTCACTTGGAAAAGAGAGAAAAGAGGTTTCTGAACTTGTATAACAGAATGAATCAGACAGAGAATTGTGTTGGAATATAAAACTCATGTTAATACTACGAAATTCAAGATTCCTTGCTTTCAGGGTTATAAAAGCTTCATTACCCAAGTTTGTCTTTTCGAGGTAATTTATAAAGATTCCCTTGAGAATCAGGACTGGGGAAGTCAGAGATGGTATAGTAGTTCTGTAGAAAATGTTCCTCCCATGGTGGTTAGATATTCAGGCCTTTTATTGATTGCCTGCATGGTACACTTTTGTGAACAAAGTTATTTCACTTGTGTCATCAGAGAGCAGTCGAGCCTATGAAACCAGTAATATTTTATAGGAAACCTACTGTTTACAGAAATTGCTCCTTTAAATTTCTTCTGCTATCACACTGTTGTGCTGATAGAATAATAAAATTGTGGGGGGAAACACAGATATTTTAAAATGTGAAAAATTTAATAGAATAAAATAGAATAAACTACATTCAAATATTTTAGGTTTTTGTTTTGGTTTGGTTTGGTTTGTTTTTTTTCCCTGTTATTTATTTAGAATTCAACCATGAAACAACAAGTTTAGGACAACACTTTTGTAACACTAGGACATCTTTTCCATATGTCTTGATTTCAAATACATAAAACTATAAATTCTGAAGACTACAGGAAGGATAAGGTTGACTCTTCTGAAGTTGATCCATTCCCCAGCATCAAAACAAGTCTGAAATGCTCTCTCAGTAATTTCTGCCCATTAACAGAATCTAATCTTTCATTCAGCAAAGTCTATTCAAGACAGTTCAGTGGATTTCTTTGTAGTTTCAAATGCAGTATGACAGTGGGAGCACCACTGAGCTAAATTCTGAATCTATTTTTCCTCTTGCTTGTATTCTTTTCCTTCCAATCTTTGTAACAAACGTAATGGATGCAAGTCAAATTCAATGCTGTAACAAAAAAATAAAATCTTTGTTGCAAGCCTTTTGAAAAGTTGTGCTATGAATTCCAGACTTTTTATTCATTTTCAGGCAAATGTATATGTCTTTTGTTAACATTTAAGAAGGATGTCCAGTCTGACCTTCCTTAAAACAGTTTCAGTAACAGCAATCTGCATGCTTCAAATGCCTTGATCCCCACATAAATATATTTCATCTTGTAAGTGTAATTATGGGAGCTTAATGAGACAAAAGCTTAAATTAATTGCATTTTTGTTATTCCTGGTGTCCTTCATCAGGGTCTTAGTTTGATTTTAGTGACATTCAGTAGGTGATTCTTTAGCGAGATTTTCTGTTTGCCACTTAGCTCCTCTTTTAAGTGCTTCCATCAGAACTTGTGTTTCATGTCTTTTCTTGAATGAGATAAAGTATATGTAACATCAGCTATTGCCTAAGTTTTAGTTATTTCACCTTCTCAGCCTCTGAGTGTGGAAACAGTACTCATCAGTTCTTTCTCTGAGAGCTTCTTTGATGAGACAACGTAGTCAGTGGCTCATCCAGCTCATATCCTTTGTCTTAAGCTAAAGCAAATAGACAGTGTGACACACTGAAATTATACAAAGGGAATTGGTGAGGGAAGGGCAGCGCTTCTACAACCACAGCAAATTCTATTCACTTTACAGGGACATCAAATGCTTCTAAAACAAAGGTATACCATCCTAGTGTTCACTTTGATTTGAAAAATAAAATTAATTTTTAAAAAAATCCATTTGGCTTCAAGTTTTGCTGATGTATATTATTATAAGTGAAAATCAATGTCTTCATTTTTCTGTTCTCTAGGGTCAGATATTGATGCTCTTTGATATTTGCATTTCCAATAAATATTATCTTGTTAACAAAACTTGAGTTTCAATTGCATGCACATACATTTCTCACTTTTCCTTTTAAATCCTTAAGTTAATCTAAAAAATATTACAATTAATTCAGTCTGAAAATCCAAATTCTTGACTGCAATATTTCAGTGATTTCAGAAATAATTACTGATGATTTAGAATTAAAAAATGGAAATATTTCCACCCCTTAAGAATAAGACAATGAAATACAAACAGAAAATCTAACTAGAGATAAAATTGCAATAATTAAGCTGTTGGATGGGTTAATACTACTACACATATATATATATTGCAATTCACTTGGACATTTAAACTGCAAATTAATTTTGGTTTATTTGGAAATCTTAAACATACCTGAAGAATATTTAAATTTATTTTCTATGAAAAAATAAACAGCCAATTTTAAACTATGATGAAAAATTGCTATACTTGTGTGGCAGTTTGGGGGGGGGACTGGGATCT
>VXBA01002625.1:308815-355238 GCA_013399895.1 Serilophus lunatus | reverse complement strand
GGGGGAAGGGGAGGGAGTGTAAGAAGAGCCCATTCACCTGTAAAATTCTGTTTTCCCTTAAGGAACGGCTCCCACTCCCGCCTGCTCTCCACAGAGGGGAGCTGCTGTTGGTGGGCTGCTTCCCCAGCCCCTGCCATTCCCGGGCCAGGGACCGGGATAGCCCTTGCTCCAGCCCGCTCTCCCTGGAACCAGGGGAGGGGGGAGAGAGAGGAGAGGGGCTGCTCCCCCTGTGCCCCGCTGTTCCCTGGGGCTGAGCCGGGGCCAGGACAGTCCTCGCTCCTGCCCACCGTTCCCTGGGAGCGTGGGGTCGGGGGTGGGGGGGAGGCGGCAGTGGTGGCTCCTCATTCCCCCGGGCCCTCCGGGAGCCAGGGCTGGGATGGCCGTCGTTCCTGCCTGCTTTGCCCTCCCCGGGGGCCAGTCCCAGTCCCCATGGGCTGGGAGGCGGCGGCAGCTGCAGTGCTGATCATCAGCCACTGACGCGTATGAACCCAGGGCCATCTGGTGGCGCGCGCGGTTCGCGTGGTCCCCTGTCCCAGGGTGGGTGGTGACACATCGAGTGCAGTCCCAGTGACTCCTGGCTTGCAAGCAGAGATACACTGCCGGCACAGGCGGCAGCCCCGGACCAGCTGCGATCGGGAACCTGAGCGCGGTGGCTGCTTGTGGACAGTGGCAGAGGTCTAGCCCTGGCACCGTGCTAGCGATGGCTGCATAGAGGGGTGCAGTCGTGCCGGGGCATCCCCAAAATGCCGTGACTATGAAGACAAAGATGGCGCTCGGGCCCTGAGCGCATGGTTTTTTGGTGTGAAAACGCAGGAAACAAGGCAGGGCTCGGCCCCGCTGACCGATGGAGAGACAGTTTGGCCCAGAATCACAGAATCACAGAATCACTAGGTTGGAAGAGACCTCCAAGGTCATCTAGTCCAACCCTTATCCTAGAACCTCAACTAGACTAGACTATGTCACCAAGTGCCACATCCAGCCTTTTTTTAAACACATCCAGGGATGGTGACTCCACCACTTCCCCAGGCAGTCCATTCCAAAACTTTATTACTCTTTCTGTGAAAAACTTCTTCCTAATATCTAACCTATACCTCCCTTGACGCAGCTTGAGACTGTGTCCTCTCGTTCTGTCAGTTGCTGCCTGGTGAAAGAGACCAACCCCCACCTGACTACAATAGGTCACCTCTGAGCCTCCTTTTCTCCAGGCTAAACAGTTCCAACTCCCTCAATCGTTCCTCGTAGGAGGCAGCGAGATCAGTGCGAGATCTGGAAGGCTTAAAAACTGAGGACAACAGCCCTCCCTCTCTTCTTCGGCTCCTGGTCCAGGGAAGAAGCACATAGCTTCTCTCCTCCTCACCTGCAGGCCCTGCAGCGTGACTCCACACATTTCTCTTGTGAAATCAAGAGGCCACTTCGGAGAGGTGGTGGGAGGGGGGCGTTTTTCACTTCTTTTTTGTGTTTTTCAGAGAACTTCAAGGGCCAGTGAGTGATTCTAGCAGAGAGGGAGGAAGAGAGAGACAGCTTCCCTACCCTTCCCCCTGTTTTCTCAGCTAGTCATCTAGCTGAGATAGCAGTTCCCTTTCTGTTTTTGTTCTTTTTTCCCTTTTGTGTTTTCTGTGTGTCAAGTATTTCTCTAATTTTGGAGTCCCTTGTAGGTTGTCCCTTCTTCCCTATTTTAAACTCCCTGTAATAAACTGCTCACCTGCTGCTAATTTTGTTCAGTTTTCCATCATCTTTATTGTGCACACCCTGAGACGATAAAAGTGGTTCAATCCACCACAATATGCTATATATATGAATTTGTGTAGCAAGGTAATAATTGGTGTTTCCTGGAAAAATACAAGAGCTGATAGATTCCATGAATTTCTTCAAATCCTTCTGGTATTTTTATTTGCCATCTTCAATGCCATTTTAAATGATGGGAGAAATTATTTACACAGTAGAATATATCTTTTATTTTTTGAGATCCTTCTGTATTTAAACTTAGAAGTACCCAGCTTTCCTACTATTTATGTTTTAGAATACAGATAATAAACACCAAAGCATTGAACATAATGTGAATTCTCAGGAAAACTGATATTTTCAAATTCATGACATGTCTAAAATTTAGAATTTGTCCAGGTGCTTTGCTGAAAGGAATCTGTTCATAAACTTTCTTTGTTATGCTGCTACATTTACCTAGACTGAAGAACTGAGAATTTTATGTGTGTTTTTAGTGGATGTCTCTTCTCATTAAGACATTTAGTTGAGTCTAATAACTGGAAAAGTTCTATTATAAAAATAGAATTTGTTTGTATAGCCAGGGATTCTTTCATCAAAACTTATATTTAAGATACACATACCATAACAGTCCCAGAGCTCAAACTCAGGTGAAATAAAAAGAATGATAAAATAGAAATTTAAAGTAACATAATGAAAGCCCTGCTGATTTTAAAGAAAAATTGACAAAAATCAGGTTGGAATAATGTGCCAGGAAGGGACATTGGCCAAGCAAAATCTTTGAGCTAATTAGGAAATAAGATGTCATAATTAGTCATCCTTCAACACAATGATTGTCGATCCGGCTTTCAGGATTTTTTTTTAAAACTAGATGATTACCATATTACTTTCCAAATAGATAATTTACTAGATATGTGAGCAATTGTAAATGAAAACTGACAGATTTGATGTTATTAGGAATATTAAGCAAATACAAAATACTTCCTATAATTTATGACTCAAAGATATACAACCGTCATGTACTTGACCATCAGGTCTATAATAGAAACTTTTTTGTTTTGATGGATTTTGATTTTGTTTTCATCATATTAAGATTAGGAAGCTGTATTTTCAAGGTCATCAGTATTTGGATACATGTCAAGACAACAGGAGAAAGAATCAGATCACATAAATACTGGCTATCTCTTTGTACGTCAATAATAAAATAATAATGAGAAATTATTAGATTAATACATTATATAGATAAGAGAAAGTGCTTAGTGACTTTTGCTAAGAATCCAGCTGTGCTCTATGATTATTTCTTTTAGGGTTGTTCTACGTAGGAAGTTTGATGAAGTCTAAAAGTTATCTTATTCAAGTTTCAATAGTCTTTTTTATTTTTAATAGAAAAAGTGCATTTTCTCTTTTGTGATGGAGCCTGAATACCTGAGTACTCATGCTTTCTTATTTTTATATAAACACTATATGTGAGAATATCTTCTGTTCTAACACGAATTAAAAATTCATACTTTGATTTTTCCTCTCACTCAGTGTGTGTTAGCAGAAATATAATTTCATTACTTGGTACCTTGGTTTCCTGTGAGTAGAAAAAGACAATTACTACCTCAAATGGTTGTTTAGAGGCCTAATTATGTGCTCTTTGTATCATTCTGAGATCCTCAGAGGAAAGCAATTAGAGTGTGCATATGAAAAACACTACTATCTAATTAAGTGGTTATTAAAAAATGACAAGATTTTCTGACATATTCCAAATATAATTGCACCCATTACTAATTTTAAGGTTCCCTTTCAACTT
Source organism: Serilophus lunatus (assembly GCA_013399895.1). Lineage (NCBI taxonomy): Eukaryota > Metazoa > Chordata > Aves > Passeriformes > Eurylaimidae > Serilophus > Serilophus lunatus. Next base: position 351,724 of record VXBA01002625.1, on the reverse strand, counting down.
ACATGGAATTTCACACCTGAGAAAGAAATATGTTCTCCTAATTGAATCATCAGTTCCATTAATAACAAAATGACTTTGTGCACGATTCAATTTTCATGTATACACTTTCACCCAGAAAGAGACAGCCTTGTTTCTAAACTGGACAGACATGGATCCGACGGGTGGATCACTTGGTGAATAAGGAATAGTCTGGATGGTCACATTCAGAAAGTTGTACTTAGTGTTCAAGTGGCTATCAGATACAAGTGTTTCTCAGGAGTCAGTACTGGGACTGGCACTATTAAACATCTTTGTCAGTGACACAGACAGCTGGACTGAGTCCTGAGCGATCTGGCTGATGTAATTTCCAAGCCTCTCTTCATGGTATTTGAAAAGTCATAGCAGTCAAGCAAAGTCCCAGGGGACTGGAAAATGAGAAACAGTGCATCCATCTTAAAAAAGTGTAGAAAGGAGGACCCTGAGAACTACTGATCTGTCAGTCTCACCTCTGCCTGGGAAGATCATGGAACAGATCCTCATAGAAGCTGTGCTAAGGCACACGGAGGACGGGAAGCTGACTTGGTACAGCCAGCACAGCTTCACAAAGGGCAAGTCCTCCCTGACCAATGTAATGGTCAGTGGACTAGGGAAGTGTTACATGTGTCATTTGTCTGGAATTCTGTAAAGCCTTTGATATGGTCTCCCACAACATCCTTCTCTCTAAATTGAAGAGAGATGGATTTGATGAGTGAACTGTCAGATGGATAAAAAGGTGGTTGGACGGTCACATCCGGGAGGTAGTGGTTCATGGCTCAGTATTCTGATGGACACCAGTAACAAGTGCTGTCCCTCAGGGTTACATATTAGGACCAATGTTATTTAATATCTTCATTAATGACATAGCTGATAGGATTGAGTGCATCCTCATTAGGTTTAAAGATGACATCAAGCTGAGTGCTGCAGTTGACACACCTGAAGGATGGGATTCCATGCAGAGGGACCTGAACAAGCTACAGAATTGAGCCCATGGGAATCTCACAAGGTTTAACAAAACCAAGTGCTCAGTGATGCATCTGGGTTGAAGCATATAAGGTGGAAAGTAATGTAGTCCTTTTTCTACTAAATTTTTGGTAGTACTTTTAATTAGCACAACAGCTGATTAGGAATATGTCCTAGCGATAAATCATCTTTCAAAAATGTTTGAACACCCCTAAATATCATTGTTACTAAATGCCACATAGGAGTTATTTGGCTAACAAAACATTATATGAGAGATTTCACAGATGAGAAAGATTCACCTTCTTGCTATAAAAAAGTAACAAAAATAACTGAACGACATGTATCTATTTCCCCTGAGGAAATGACTTTGATTTTGCTTAATTTTGTTGACATTTTCCTTATCAAATTATAATAAAAAATTATACAAACCTGAGCTTTCACATGAAGATTTTGTAATAGCAGCAACACTTCTGTGAGAATCTTCTTGATGTATAAGGTTAGGCCTCAAATGCCAGTTTCTAAAGGTATTTAATTAATTAATTACACTTTTATTTGCAATCTGGCGTAGAACCCAACCAAACTTATATTCATTAATTTCAGGTAGGAATCAGATACAGTTTGAACATGGAAAGCTTTTTCTTTGCAGCAAAAACAAGATGAAGAAATATCTATAATTCTGGCTATTACTGAAACTCGAGTACTATTATTGACTAGTATATTAATTGTGGGAATTTGTTCAGGCTCACTGTAAAATTTATGAGGTAAAAAACTTAAAATGAAAACAAGTTGCTGGTAAAGTTATGACTAATTCAACACATTCTGATTTTCATCAGGTTGCAGACTGGGCTAATAAGGATTTGTTGCCCTTGAAGAACATTAAGAATGCTCTTCCTTTTCTGACAAAACATATCACTTCTTAATTATCTCAGGAAGTGTCTCTGGCCTACTGATTTTCTTTGTGTTGCCCAGATAGGATTATACAGCATTAATCTGCTAGTATAATAGTGAAGAAAGAAGTATTCTACTTGAGCAATCAAACAGATATTACTCTGTTGTTAAATATCCTTCTACCTATGTAATTAATTTAAATCATATCTGAGCATTGTAGAAATATCTTTGAAGATATATGCCCTAAAAGAACCTGTGAGAGGGTTAGATGGGACTAAAATGGAGTTGTTAAATACCAGCTAGAGGTAGAGCACTTCTCTAAAGTATTTAAATACATATATTTCAATGTAAATAAAAAATTTAACTGCAGTGGTTCACATATATTTCATAATTTTTTGGTCATTATAGAATGTCACATTGATCTACTGCCTCTGGTATTATTTCAGGTTTAACTACTGCCTTTGCATTAATGCTGCAGCATTACTTCAAATTACTTTCCTATCCACATTTGATATCTCATAAATTCAGAAGACAGGTAAAATGGAGAAGTTTTACAAAGCATAAGCTCAAACGTCTTTGGTAATGAAATTATTTCTCCCTAAGTTCTTGCTTGCACAGCTCTCTGAGAGAAGTGTGGCAAAAAAACCCAAACTTACAAACAATCAAACAGCGGCATAGCAATTGTACCATCTCCAGCCGTATAAGCACTTTACTGAATCATACTTTTTTGTGTGATATGGGCTATTTTAATGTGTGGTGCTATTATTTCACCTTTTTCTTTTTTTTTTTTTTTCCTCAGAAATTTAGGTCACAACATTTAAATTGATTCAATTATATATATACACACACACATAAGGAAAGTGAGCTATTAACCTGTGGAGGTCTGGATAAAAAATACAGAAAGCAAGGCTGCTGACTGCAATCCGACTGACAGATATTTCATATTTTATTAGTTGAGATTACCTTAATTTGAATTAATAATACTATATTGTTGAACTCAGTAGCATGAAATTACTAAATTAAAATGATTTCGTTTAAAATTTTAAAAATTACAGTTTCACAAAATAATGTTACTGTAGTTTCATTTCAGCAAAATCCTAAAAATCCCTCTGCAATCATAACAGTAATATTCCAGTACTTGCATTTCAAGTAAGAATTAATCTTTTTCCTGGAGCATCTACAATGTAAAATGTGATAGAATAGACTAAATTATTTTTTTGTCTGAAAATATTCAAACAATCTTAACAGTACCAGGTCATGCAATACTGTGGAATAGATATTTATTTTGGACTTGTACTGTAAATCCATAGAAGTAAAATCTCTTAACCAGGAGTGGATCTGGTCCACAGAGCAAGAAGTTTAAACCTTAGCTACCAGTAAATTTCAGTGTTGCAATAAAAATTTTGAAGACTAAAACTCATCATACTTCCTATAAAGTTACCTGGGGCAAAATAACTTAAAAGATATTTAAACTATGACAAATAAACTGAAGAGAGAGAGTGATATTACATATTTTCAATGAAAGGTAGAGATTAAATCTATTGTAACAGGTAATCAGCTCTGGAGCCATATGAAATTAGGCTGCTGCATTTAAACTCTAACATTCTAATATTAATTTGTTTAAAACTTGGGTAAATGTACTGGTATAGAAAATTAATACAAAAATATTAACTTTAAATATGTAACTGAATGTCACTGAATTTGGCTTTGATCATAAATGTAATGAAATCTGAAGTGATGGCACATAAGTCTACAAGAGGGAACTTACACTGGAACTTCTACAATAAAATTCTATAAAGTGGAGAGTTTCAATGATATGAATAACAAATGATCAGTTTCAAAGAACATCAATTAATGCATACTGATAGAGAGCTATATTATGACTGTATTGTGAAAACGAATTCACAATATATGAAATTATATTGTGAAATGTGAAATGAATGGACAAACATGAAATTAGTGGACAAATGCAAAAGAAGAATATTGATAAAAAGCAGCCTGTAATCTCAAACTATGCCATTTCTGGTCAGAGCTGAAGAAATTGGCATAGACCTGTGGTGATGCCTTAAGGGGTATGCTTAATATTTTGAAGAATCCAATTTTGCTACGCAGCTGGATAACTTGGAATATTAAGGGCTAGAAGAGCCTGTGTTCCTGTGTGTTTGCATTCTTGCATATAGATACGTGAGATATAAGGCAAAACATAGATTTAGGCTTCCAGGCCTACCATGGGCTGGACATAGGTGATGTTAAGTAATAAGGGACAATTCTGTTGGATGTTGGGGAACATAGAAGTAAGATAAACTTTAATTGGATAGTATGGGGGATGAGCACTCTAGATGTTATAAAAATGGGGAGGTTGTTATGTTTTCCTCTTTGGATCATTGGCCGTTGACCAATAAAGCTGCTTCTCCCCTTCCCTCTGTGTTTTTCAATTTTTTTATCTGTCGCCCTTACTGCGTTAGATTGGCACCCCAGATGGGACAAAGGCCATGAATTCATTTCTGGACCAAGCCCCCAAGAGCCCAAAGGAAAGTGGAGACATCTTTTACAGGTAAAAGGTGATCTTCAGAGCCCAAACCAACAGGTTTGGTTTATCCCCCTCTGTTTCTTCCCGTGGAAGGAGGGCTGCTTGGGTGTGGTTTTGGACCTCCCAGCCAGACGGGGTAGGGGAAGTTTGGGGTAGGGGGTTGTAATCATTCACCTTGAGCACTGTGTCCAGTTCTGGGCCCCTCAGTATAGGAGAGACATTGATTTATTGGGACGTGTTCAGAGAAGGGCAACAAGGATGGTGAAGGGGCTGGAGCACAAGCCCTATGAGGAGTGGTTGAGGGAGCTGGGGTTGTTCAGCCTGGAGAAGAGGAGGCTCAGGGGTGACCTTATTGCTGTCTGTAACTACCTGAAAGGAGGTTGTAGTCAGGTGAGGATCGGTCTCTTCTCTCAGGTAACTGGTGACAGAACAAGAGGGCACAGACTCATGCTCCATCAGGGGAGGTTTAGACTTGATATTAGGAAGAAATTTTTCACACAAAGGGTGAGTCACCATTGGAATGAGCTGCCCAGGGAGGTGGTGGAGTCACTGACCCTGGATGTGTTCAAGAATAGGCTGGATGAGGCACTTGGTACCATGGTTTAGATGATGGGCTGTTAGATTATAGGTTGGACTTGATCTTTAAGGTCTCTTCGAATCTTGTTGATACTGTGATACCGTAATGGGCCCTTCTCAGCTTTCTCTGATTTCGCAACTGCGCGTTTGAAGTGGCAGAGGCTGCTGTGTTCTTGTTTTGGGGTTTAGAAGTTCTGAGTTCAAGTTTCATCTTGGCTAGAATCCCTTTCCCTGTCTGGTTATTGGAAATATGGGCCAAAGAGGGTCTAAGTTTGTAGGAATTCCCTAAAGTTCTCCTTTAGCTTTGATTTTGAAGCACTGGTGTAAGCTGGTCCCTGCAAAACTAAAGCTGAAGAAATCTGAATTAATTCACTTATGCATGGAGGTGTGGCCGAAAAGATCGGGCGTACCAATTCGGTCCTACTGAATTGAAAGTTGTAAAGCAGCTTCACAGTTCCTTGAGGCAGGAAGGAAAGTCACAGGAAATACGATATCTCAATGTGTTTACTGCCTTGCTAACGGACCCCACCTTTGAAAAGGAGGTTTTTCAGGGGGGCGAAGTGTCTCCCCCGCCCCTACGAGTCAGGGTTGCCTCTCCACAGCGGGAGACGGGGAGATTCACCTCCCTCTCTGTGAGGGAAGCAGTGCCCGCTCTCCATGGGGTGGGACATGGCCCTACCTCCAGTCACCCCACCTCCTTCGGAACCCAGGACTGGGACTGCGTGGGGCAGGGAGGCCCCGTGGGCGTGTGAGGGGAGTGAACCCCCAGCTGCTGCGGTCCACCTGGGCCATGGTGGGACTGTTTTCCCCCCGGCATAAACTACAGGCTGCTTTTCCATCCCGCCCTGGGTTGGGAGGCTCTGCTCCCACCTGCCCATGCCTACCAGGCGGGATGGGAGGGGGACTGGCCACCGCTGGGTGGGGCTGTGTCTGCGTTCGCAGTGCCAGGATGGAACCCCTGCCCTCCCTCTGGAGAGGTGACTGGCTCTGGCCACCCCTCCCCCTGGGGCGGGGTGGAAGCCTCTCCCTGCTTGCAGGTAGCGGTGGCTGGCCCAGCCCCTTTATGGCATCAGAGGCATATGGACAATCCTGCTGAAAGCAAGAGTAGTGAATCCAAAGGTCAATTAAAATGCTTTAACTGAATATGCTATGGTGGATGCATATATGAATTATATTATTTTAGATAAAGATGATGGGAAATTAGTCAATATTGATTGAACTGTAGTCAAACAATATGAAGCAATATCTCAGTGTTAAAATTAATCAAATTAGCTATGCAATGAACTCTTAAAGTGAGATAAGCTGCAAAATACAGAGAAACTTTTCAGAGGATAAATGTAAGATAGGTTGACAGCAACCTCATGAATGCTATTGAACATTACATATAATATTGGCCTGATCATATAGTCTGAAGAATTAAAACCAAAGAACCAACTAAGATTTCTTAAACAAATAAAATTCTTATTTTATAATCACAGAAAAGAAAATGAATAAAACACAGCTTGGAGTAGCAGTTAACATTTTTCTTATTGGAAAGAGTGGCTACCTGAAGCTCACAAAACTCAATTCCACAATATAATTTAAAGCCAAACTAAGCTTTGTTGAAGACAGAACAAAAGAATAATCTAAACCTAACCTTGTGGGTCCCTTTGAACTCAGCATACTCCATGATTCTGTGGTTCTTTGAGGCTTACTGGTGGACTAGTAAATGCAATAAAAGATCAAGTTTTCTTTTGAAGAGTGAGTTAACATCTTAAGATTTGAAAGCCAAGCATTTCATATTAAGTTTCAGCTCCATTAAAAACAATGGAAACGTTTGCAATAGCTCCAGTGGAACTCAGTAATCTGTCGTTTCAACATTTCTTAATTTAGTGCTATTGATCAATAAATAGCAGAAGTATCTGTTTTCATGCTTCCATTTTAAAAGAGAACACACGGCTTTGCTATTTTTACAGTCCTCCCACACTCTGAAATCCCTGTCTCGTAAATATCAGATTGTTTTCCAGAAGACTGTGGCTAAGAGTGAAAGAAATCATGTAAGGATATTTTTTTATGATTCATCTATCTGATGTTTAAAAGCAGAAAATATTTTTTGCTATATATTGCAAAATCTCTCTACACTTTATATAAACTTATATACAATGAACTATGTTGGTCAGTAGTTGATGTGACCAAATCCATGCAGCAATCACAACAGTATGCCTGGATGTATGCTTCATGAATTAGCTATTTCAGGTTTTATCTAGAGTATTTTAGCCAATACTACTCTTAAGAAACAGGACAAAATTTTCTGTATAACTGAGGTAACTTCTATTTTCTTTTCATTTTAAGTAGTGAAGATGTTGGCTGTCACTGTTAAGTTTCTATCACTGTGTAAGATCTAGTTCTCATTCCTTATTCTGACACTTAAAATAAAGTATTTCAATAAAACAAAATTTTCTGTGTTTCAATACCAATAAATTTTACATGCTTACTCTTAGAGGAGATTTTAAAACAAAACAGAGTGAAGACCTTGTTTGATTTGTAGAGATAATACCTATCATGAAATTGGATGAAATAGTGAAAAAGGTAAACAAAGGAGAGCAAAAAAATCTTTCTCAAAAGTTTTTACTATCTGTATCCTGCAGAACCTTATAAAATGCTATAAACTAGGGCTCACAGTAGTACTAGATATATTAATCAAATGCATGAATACATCGCCTCTCATGTAAAGCAGTCTCCCAGCAACACACTCATCATTTAATAAAAATTATTTCACTAGGAGAATGAGACAGTTGTTTTACAGTACCCAAGATTAAAAACCAAACAAGTTAACAAAAAAACCCCAAAAACCAGCACAAATAAATTTAAAAAACCTGTAATGATTCAATAAAGTCAAAACCCACTCAAGAAATTGTTTTTGACAGCTAAAATCTAAATTTGAATTTGAATTTAAATTTAAAAAATTCTAAAGTCATGGGATGTCTTGGGTTGCAAGAGATTTTAAAGATCATCTAGTACCAACTCCCAGCATAACCACAAAATTTTAGAGAATTTTGGTAAAATTTCGTTAAACCAGCTGTAATCACTCCTGAAAATGTCAGAACACCTTTATAGAACCACAGAATTAACTAGGTTGGAAAATACCATTAAGATAATCCAGTTCAACCTATTGCCTAACACCATCCCATCATCCAAATCATGGCGTTAAGTGTCCAAAGATTGTAAACATCAGATATCAAAATGTCACATGATCTGCTGTGGCTCTAAGACATTCGTAGAAGCAACCCTACATAACATATGACCATTATTCCTTTTGTCTATTGGCTGTGTAAAACCAAAACAATCCACTGACTATAAAAGTAAGATGAATTTGCAATAAAGAGATTCTCTATTTTGTCCCGTTCTTTAGCCTCTGTCAAATCTTTCTTTCTCGGATTCTCTGAAGCACCGAGGCTCTGCCCTATCTTTCTTGTAGCAGCTGTGATCTCAGAGAGATATGACCCTTATGCCTGCCAAAACTGCTAGCCCGATTTAAAAGGGCAAACAAACACTGCAACAAAGTACCTCATCCAATCTCTTCTTAAACACACCCAGGGATGCTGACTCAACCACCTTCCAGAAGAGCCCATTCCAATGGGAAGCCACTCTTTCTGTGAAAAAGTGTTCTCTGACATTCGACCTAAACTTCCTCTGATGCAGCTTTTTCTTCCTGTTCTGTCACTGGTAGCATGAGACCTACACCCACCTGGCTACAACCTCCTTTCAGATAGTTGTAGAGCGCAATAAGTCTCCCATGAGCCTCCTCTTCTTCCAGCTAAACAACCCCAGCTCTCTCAGTTGCTCTTCATAGGGCATGTACTCCAGTCTCTTCATCATCCTTGTTGCCCCTCTCTGAACACATTCAAGCATTTCAATATCTTTCTTAAACTGAGGAGCCCAGAATGGGACACTAGTATTCTGTCTTAGGAAACATATTAACATCAAGATTTAAAAAATAAAAAGCAGTTAACTAGCAATGGCACACTTCTGTGGTTTAAAGTTTGAGGCCTTATATTGATAACCCTATTCATACTTAAGCTTGTGAAAAACAGAATTTATTTTCACAGAGAAAAGCCAGCAATAAGAATTCCGATCCACATTAGGCAGACGTAGTTAAACTCAAAAGATCAAGAAATTTTTCCTTTTTATTTAAGTGACTGACTAAAAAAGGAGGAATTACTAGAGCTGAGCTATAGTTTATAAATTAATTCATTTTTCCAGCGTCACAGAGCAAAATTGTGTGAGAATTTAATATGGTAGCCAAGTCTTACTGTTCTTAGCCCTCTGGTCTTAATCACAATCAATAGTAAATTTTTTCACAATCCTGAAGTTTAATGAACTTTGCCATTCATGGGCAATAAAGTAAATTAGTTTTTCCCTTTGGATTCCCACAGCAACCAGAGAACCACATTTTTCAGCGTAATTGAAAGAACTTTCTAAATCACAGGATATTCTGAGTTGGAAGGGTTGCTCAAAGGATTATCAAGACTAACTGCTGAGTGAATAGCCTGTACAGGAACTGAGCCCATGACCTTGCATTATTAACACTGTGCTCTAACAAACTGAGCTAATCTCAGGGTCACTATACAATTTATTTTGTTTCCAGGTATTTTTAGCAATTAGGCTTCTCTTACTGAACAACATAGACAAAGTTTACATAACTTTTGAAGGAGGAACTCAGGAAAAAAAGCAAATAGTCTCTTAATTTAATGGCTAAGCACTACGTTTATTATATGTACTTGAGTTCTCTTCTATTTAAACCAGTGCACCAGTCCATTGAGGGCCTTGAGAGGAAGCCATATGAGGAATGGCAGAGATCACTTCAGTCTGTTCAGCCTGGTGATGAACAGACTGAAGGGAGACCTCATATAGTCCACAACTTCCTCACAAGGGGAACAGGAGGGGCAAGAACTGATCCCTCTGTATCAATGAGTGACAGGACCTTAGGAAATGGTTTCAAGCTGTGTCAGGAAGATTTAGGCTTGATATTAGGAAAATGTTCTTCACCCAGCGAGTGGTTGGGCACTGGAAGGTTCCCTGGGGAAGTGGTCGCAGCACTAAGCTTAACAAAGTTTAAGCATTGTTTGGACAATGTTCTCAGGCCAAAGGGTGTGACTCCTGGGGATGATCCTGTGCAGGACAAGGAGGAATTGGACTCGATGATCCTTGTTGGTGCCTTTCAACTCAGGATATTCTGTGATAATATAGGCATATTAGGTAGCTAACTCTATCCCCTTACATTGTATATTTCATTAGTATAGCCAAGTCCTAAAACTTAATTTTTGACTTTTCTTGTTGCGAAATCACAAGAGTGAAACGAATATAAGTCAAATCCGAGGAATAAAACCAAAGTACCTAAATGAAAACACCTTTTAATTCCTTCGACCATGACTTTTGTTCGCTTTACCACAAAGTAGAAATTATAGATGGAAGCCCATACCATTCAGTAGATGAGAACTGTAAAAACCTGTTCTGTTTATCTATTCTTTATGCTCCAGCCAAGAGCTGGAATAAATTTAGGTTATAGATCTAAGCAAAAAAAGAAAATAAGACTTAATAATTCCAAACTTGTATTGCTGTCCTCCGTTCCCTTTTCCTCCTTTGTTTTTCTTCATGTTTCACCCACTGGTAAGTCAAAGATAAGGAAAAAAGAAAAGTGACAAATTCAACTCTATTGAAAATGCCAACATTTCATAAGCAACAGAGGCTCAGTGCATAAAACCAAAAAGTAGGATCTAGATTGAAGTGAAAGAAACAAAGTGTTAGACATCTTGAAGTGAAGCAAACAAAGTGTTAGACATCTTGATTTGTACCAATTTATCAAATTTCACAAAGCTATTACTTTATATACTACTTTTTAAAAAAATTCTTTAAATATTATAATAACATTAGGGAATCTTGATTTCTTCTGCATTGCTGCTTGAAAGTTATTCAGAGTTATGACTGTACAAAGCTGCCCCCAGGCTATATCAAGTGTCTCTACAGCAGCTGTACAAGTGTATATCTCAAAAATGTATTTTTTTAATTTTTTTTTTGTTTTTTGCAGTGAAAGATTTAAAAGTGATAATACCAACACATTAACAACATTTTACAGTATACCTGAGAAATAGCATAACATTGCTGTGTCTCAAAGTGACTAGATCATTTACAAAGAGTGGTAATGTTTCCAGGGCAAAACATTAAGCTGAACTTCATTTTCTTGTTTCCCTCAAGAGTGTTCCAACCATGCAGTTGTTGGAAAACAAAAAAGATCTCTCCTTAATGTTGAAAAAAAAAAAAAAGAAAAAGAAAAAAGGAGGGGTTTTCTTGGTCTTACAAAGTTTCTCATATGTTTTCTTGAGAAGTTTTTCTTTTGATGATAGGTATTTTTTAAAAAAAACTCATTCTAACTAAACAAACCCCCCAGCAATAACACAAAACCACAACAAAAAATCATCAGAATAGTTAATTCTGAGGCATTGTGACTGGTGAGAATACCAACAATTTTATTAAAAAATTATTAAAATAAAAAATTACTCTTTAATTAAAAATAATAAGCAAATTATGTTTACTTTATTCAGTTATTCTTATTAGGAGTCATGGTTTAACTCCAGCCAGTAACTAAGTACCGTGTATCCACTCACTCACTCTGTCTTCCTCCAGTGAGATGGGGAGGAGAATTGGAAAAAAGTATGAATTGAAATAAGAAAATTGCAATAACTGAAATAAATTAAAATACAATAATAATGATGATGATGATAATAGTAATAGTAGCAAAAATAACAATAAAGAGAAATGAGACAGAGGAACTAAACTCAAGAAAAGAAACGATGCACAACATAATTGCTCAATACCTGGTGGCTGATATCCAGCCAGTCCTCCCCAGAAGCAATTAGTACCTCCCAGCCAGCTCCCACCAAGTTAGATACTGAGCATGATGTTCTTTGTTATAGAATATCTCCTTGGCTATCTCCCTCCCGGCTTCTTGTGCACCTTCTCACTGGTAGAGTGTGGGAAACTTAAAAGTCCTGAACTCAGGATAAGCAGTACTTAGCAATGCCTAAAACATCAGTGTGTTATCAACATTATTCTCATATTAAATCAAAAACACAGGACTGTACCAGGTGCTAGGAAGAAGATTAACTCTATACCACCCAGGAAATTGGTAAGCTAGATATTTGGTCACGAGTGTTCTATTTATTAGATTCAGTGCACAGTTTAGGTTTTCACTCTGCTGACCATACTTTAAATATTCATTTTTAAGTCATTAATTCAAGTTTTATATACATTTATCTATCTGCAGTCCCATACCAAAGTTCATTTCATCTTCTAAGTTAAGATTACAAAAACTGTCTCAACCTGAGCCTTATTTCTCTTTACAAATGTATTATTTTTCATGTGTACTTCAGATGCTATCCACCACAATATCCATAATGAGGAATCATCTGAAATTTAAGAGACCTATACATGATGTCTGCAAAGCACACTTAAGCAGCATTAGCTCAGAGGACAGTGTTCCATGCATGAGATGTTAAGCACATTGTGCTAATTTTGAAAATGCACGTTCAATAGCTGCCAGTATAAAAAGTTGCAATGCAGTCTGCAGGTTTCATAACTACTATCTTGGTATCAATAACAGCAATTAAGAGAAAGAGGATAGAGATATGACTGAAAGTCATTCAGTCATGCTCTGTGATTAGTAGACTGAAATGCATCTGTTTTGTCTCTCTCCTACCATATAATGAATACGAATTTCTCTGATTGAACTGAACTTTTGTCACAAAACACTCATCTGCCAAACAGAAGCATTTTGTAAAAACAGATTGGTTTCGATGAATTACTGAGTAAATATAGGAAGGCTGGAAACAACAGACTGCCTGATTTTCTGTCTGCTCACCTCTGGGACATTCTGGAAAAGCAAACACTTCAGGCAAACTTCTTTGAAAATTAGTATGTGTTTGGTACTTGTGAAGACATGGATTTCAAACAAAACTAACCCCCCCAAAATCTTCCTAAACATAAATAATAGTGGAAACATAATATAAGAAGAACCAGCTGTATCGCACAGGATGATTTATCAGAGTTCTGTACAGAACTAGAACTACTTCCATTGTTCCACTGAATTTAGATTAGTTAGGTAACATGCTAGAAGTCCTCCAAGACCTCTACAGTGGTTAACCAAGTTTTCTTTTATGCGAGACAGTGTCAAGTATTCATGCAATGCTCCTTTAAGAAACTGTCACCTATAAAATATTCCACCCTCCCTAACAAGCACCATTAGTCCAAATATCTCTACAGGACTCCAGGTACACAAAGTTATATGCATACAGGACCTGAATGTTTCGTGCAAGAAACATCAACTCTATACATACAGCATAAGCCAAGATAAAATTTTTATGAGGCAAAAATGGAAACTTTGAGAAAAACCTTGATAGTAAAATTTTGCTCATTTATTTCTACTTTGCTTAATGTGTGAGAGCTGACAAGACTGTAGCAAATGGTGACAGCAGATAGTTGCTACACTGATATTTGCTTCAAGTAAAATACATGTCTCTAAGGCAGTACTCAGAATATAATAGTCTTCCAATCCATCTTGTGTTTTCTGGGGTAATACACTTTATACACGTCATGCCTCCTGACCGTAAGTAGAAGTTTGCTTGGTGAGAAGACACCGTGGGAGTGTTTGCATCTAAGAAGTGACAGATGAGTGCCCCAGCAATCGGATAGTGCCTTGCCTTGCAAGGCTAATCCGCATACTCAGACCTCGCACTGTCTTCAACTCAATGATCCTTGTGGGTCCCTTCCAATTCAACATATTCTCTGATTCTATGATTCTATCTACAGTGAGAAGTTTAGAAACAGTTTAAAAGAAGCAGGCCCAGCTGTTTGAAAAACTTGAAAAGCTGCAGAAAATCTCAGCTCTCATTTGATCATTCACAATCTAAAAATACAGCTCTGATGAGAAAGTATTTCTTTGACAGTGTTGCTTCCGCTGACACAGCTTAGAGATGGTCAAAGTTAAAATCTGTTGAGCAAAAATAGAGATAATCATAATTTGTCCAAACTAGCCAGTTCAAGTGAGAAATAGAACTAAATACTTAAAAGATGAGAAAGGCAACCTAGCTTATGCAAACCACTTCCTCTTAATACCAGATTGTCTATTACTCTATATTTTTTATTTACTAAATTATCTAAAATGTACCAAGTACTAAATTGCCCATTACCCCAAATATTTTATATAAACATATATACAACAGAATATTTCCTTTCTATTTTAATTCTATTTTCATACCTATTGTCCCTTATGTTGCATTGAAAATACCATCATTCAAGTATAAATCTTCAAATGTGGTGCATCTAAATCAGCATCCTCTACTGCTACACTGTCTGTAATTTCACTTTTAATTACATTTCTTCATACCTCTCACTGTTTTTATAGCTTATTTATGAAATAGCTTAACTTTGCCACAGTAATTCTGAATTTTTATTGAGAAAGATACTTTAGAAACTTGAAACTAATTTTTTCCACAGAAGTATTCAAGAGAACTATCATATTTCATGCATAAGTCACATAAAGGTTTAATGCTAGGTTGTTTTTTTCTTTTCAGTACATTACTGCTTCTACCATATCTTCACAGAATTTTTCCCTGTGAGTGAATATTGATGTTTATAATCCCCAATTATTTTCTTTTTACCTTTATTATATCAGTCAGTAGGGAAAGATAGAAGGGCATTCTCCCACCTGTAATGAATCTACATATGGGCTGCACAGCCCAAATGCTGCTGTGCTAAGTTTGGCCAGAAGTAACCCAAGAGGGAGAAAGACTGCTCTCTGTGCCTGAATCCTTTGTAAAGAAACCCTCTGTGTTGCTGTGCCAGGCACTTCATATTTGGTTTGAATGCTTTATTTCTGGAACACAAAATGTGATTTCACTCAGCAGGAACAGTTCAAAGCATAGTTAATTATTTTAGTTTTATCCGGAAGTCCGCTGAATTCCTAAATATGTGTGATAGAAAGTGAAATTAAATGTGGTCTCATAATGAAAAAGAGATATGTTATGTACTGTGATTAAATGTGTTATAGTTTACTTAGCAGTTTCAAAATGTCAAGTAATCTGCCAGCTACTGTAGGAACTTAGTGATTGATTGATTTTCAAAAATAATTGGTGGAATTTCTGTACATCTTAACACTAACTGACTTTGTCATACCCTAAGGCCATCATCCATTCAGCCACCAGTAGGGTAGATGAAAAACTGTCTAAAATCCTGGTAAGTAACATATGTATTCAAAAAGAACTTATTTTAATTCTCTCAAAACCCTGAGGCACTTAAGAGTCCATGCTTCAGGTAGATATTTAGTATTTAACAACAAATATAACCATTTCTCTAAAAGGATTTTCTTTGTGGGTCCCAGGAGCTTCTTGCATAAGGACTACCAGGTCTTCAGGTGAAGTGTTTATAGAGTTCAAAATGGGACAAATATAGGTATGATTCTTGTGAATCAGGCTATCCTCAGAGCTGTCTTGGATAGAACAATTTCTGATGAGAAAAACTGAGATGTACTTTCATGGGTGACATTTCTGGGAAGATGAAGTGGCTTGTCCTAATAAGAAGATTTATTATTATTTAAGCCATTTATTTATTTATTTGTTTGTTCGTTTATTAAAACCACTACTACAAAGTCAACCTACTATCTGGGTAAATACACGTAAGTCTCTATCACAGGAATCAATTTTTCTGGTGGATCAATGGCTGCTCAGCTGCAGAAATAATATTGAAAGCTTGGTATCTACCCAGGAATCAAAAAGAAATAAATAATTGTAAAATTGAACTGGAAAGTTAACTGAAATTGTTTGCAGTTTGGTCTTCTCCAAACAGAGCAATGCTAAAGCAGCTAGATATTTGAATATTTGATATTTATATTATTATTATATTAATAAATATACTATTATTTAATATCTCTATTTCCAGTGTTACACCCAGTCTCTCATTGATAAATCCATACTTACATATTTCAACTTTCTGATTGCCCAAAACTACTGAAAGACATTTTGAGGCATTTTATAGGAAATAAGCTACTTAAGTGAAGAAGTTGGCCCTGCTTTTCCACTTCCTGGTTGTCAAAGTATCTATCATAAAATCCACCAACATTTACCAGTACTCTTTTGGTAGCCTCAGTTGCGATACAAAGAGTTGAACAGACATAAAGACTGTTTACTGTCCCTTTCAATAAGGTTGAACATAAATTTTCTTTCAGTGCAGACTGACCTCTATTGTTAATAAACAG
Source organism: Serilophus lunatus (assembly GCA_013399895.1). Classification (NCBI taxonomy): domain Eukaryota; kingdom Metazoa; phylum Chordata; class Aves; order Passeriformes; family Eurylaimidae; genus Serilophus; species Serilophus lunatus. The sequence goes on along the minus strand of VXBA01002625.1, from coordinate 335,465 downwards.
AAGAGCTCATTCCCTAGATATGTCAATGTCGAATTTCTTTTGCAAGAATTATAGAGAAGACAAACTAATAATCAGTTTCTGAGGCTTGAGAGGATTGACCTCAAGACATGGGTGAGTACATTTCCCTCTAAGTATATCTGTAAAATTAAAGTGACAGTACTGACATTCCTCACCAGAAATTTGTGAGAATATATAGAATAAAATGATTTGGCATAGAAATTATAATAATAATGAACATTTAACTCCATTTGTATCATCAAACAATGGGCAGCATCCTGTAAAATTGCAGTGAAAGATTTTAATATATTTGTCTTTCATGTTTGTATATATTATAAAATGAAAGCTGGGGTACGAGGAGTTCACTCACTTCTACAATGACAGTATTTTATGGCTTTATCAATTGCATGTTGAATACTGAAGAATACAAGGTTTTCGTAACTTATGATTTTAAAATACGTCATATAAAGAAAAAAAATAACTTGTGTTAGTTTTGGCTAGGGTAGTGAAGTTTAAATGTCTATACTATTCAACTAAAACTGTGTAATAGTTTAAACTAAATAATAATAATAATAATAATTTCAACTGTATAGTAATAATAGAATGAAACTATATGAGTTGAATCCTTACTCGCCCTTTCCCCATGGGTGAGGGACTATTTTTCTACTGAATATGCCCGAGTCATCTTTTAACAGTTTGAGTGAAAAAACCCAATCCTCTTGGTACCCATGAGGGTGTGGCCTTGTGTGTGTGTGTGCGTGCACGTTTTGCATCATCATTCTTACCTACGCAGCAACAGTAAACCAAACCTACAACCTGCTAAATGTCATTGGAGTGTTTTCATGTTTATCCCTGTTATTTGCTAGTTTTGGCCAGTGGTCATGGTTGCAGATTAAAACCTGTCTGAATGTATCAGCTGCATGAAGTTGTTTTTGTCTACCTCTATGAAAACAGGACAAGATGAAATGACCTCAAGTTGCACTGGGGGAAGTTGAGATTCGGTATTAGGAACAATTTCTTCACTGAAAGAGTGGTCAAGAATTGGAACAGGCAGTCCAGGAAATGGTTGAGTTATCATCCCTGAAGGTATTTAAAAGCTGTGCAAACATGATATCTAGAGACGTAGCTTAGTGATGAACTTGGTAGTGTTAAGTTATTTACACAGAATTACACAGAATTGAAAAGGGTGGAAAAGACCGTAGAGATCATCAAGTCCAACCTATTACCTAATTTATAAACCTACCCAACACCAACCCATCATCTAGACCATGTAACTAAGTATGCTATCCAACCTTTCCTTAAACACATCCAGGGACGGTGACTCCACTACCTCCCTGGGAAGCCCATTTCGATGGGAAATCACTGTCTCTGTAAAACCTCCTAAACCTCCCCTGACACAGCCTAAGACTGTGTCTTCTCGTTCTGCCACTGGGATCCTGAGAGAAGAGACTGACCCCCCACCTGGCTACAACCTCCTTTCAGGTAGTTGTAGAGAGCAATAAGATGTCCCCTGAGCCTCCTCTTCTCCAGGCTAAACAACCCCAGCTGCCTCAGCCGCTCTTCTGAGGGCTTGTGCTCCAGCCCCTTCACCATCCTCATTGCCCTTCTCTGGACACATTCCAGCAACTCAACATCCTTCTTAAACTGAGGGGCCCAGAACTGGACACAGTACTCAAGGTATGGCCTAACCAATGAGAAGTATAAGGGAAGAATAACTTCCCTAGTCCTACTGGCAACACTATTCCTGATGCAGACCAAGATGCCTTTGGCCTTCTTGGCCACCTGGGCACACTGTTGGCTCATGTTCAGTCTCCTATCAAAAGCACTCCCAAGTCCCTCCCCACCTGGCCTCTCTCCAGCCACTCCGTCCCCAGCCTATAGCTGTGCATGGTTGCAAACAAAGTGTAAAACCCGGCACGCAGATTTATTAAACCTCAGCCCATCTATCCAGCCTGTCAAGGTGTCTCTGCCGAGCCCTCCTATCCTCTAACAGATTGACACTTATTCCAAGCTTGCAAACTGCAAACTAATGATGGACTCCATCTCCTCATCCAGATCATCAATAAAGATATCGAACAAAACCAGCCCCAACACTGAACCCTGGGGAACCCCACTAGTGACTGGCCTCCAACTGGATGTGACACCATTCGCCACCACTCCCTGAGCTCAGTTATCCAGCCACTTCTTAACCCAGATCAGAGTAAACCTGTTTAAGCCACAAGCCACCAATTTCACCAGGAGTTTACTATGGGAGGCGGTATCAAAGGCTTTGCTGAAATCTCGGTACACTACATCTACAGATTTTCCCTCATTGATCAGTTGAGTTACCTGATCATAAAAGGAAATAGATTGGTCAAACAGGACCTTCCCCTCCTGAATCCACGTTGACTAGATCTTATCTCCCTTTTATCCTGTAAGTGCAGTGTAATTGCCCTTAAGATGATTCGTTCCATAATTTTCCCCGGTACCAAGGTTAGGCTGACGGGTCTGTAATTCCCCAGCTCCTCCTTCCAAACCTTCTTATAGATGGGTGCCACATTAGCCAACTTTCAATCATTCAGACCTGTCCAGTAAGACTCAATGATTTTAAACGCCTTTTTCAACCTCAGTGATCCTAGGATTCTATGATTTATTTTTAACATCACTACTAATTGTGTAATGTATTGGCAAGAAAGTGCGTCTATTACAAAGTTTTCCTGAACTTTCCCAGATGAGATTACTCAAGTCTGCAAGAGTATAAAAGCAGTCTAGAGGACAAAATATTCAAAGTCAATTTATAACTGTCTCAGTTGAAACAATTATACATTATTGATCAAATTCTTGAGACAGAGATATATTTCAAATAAAGGTAGTAAGTTTCTGGTTGTGAGTTTCTGTTGAACATTTTCCATTTAAATCCCAGCTTATAGTAAATAAAATTCCCTAATGAAGGAATATAATTCTGGATTGGGAAACATAGCTGCAACTATAATATTTTCTTACTGTGTCTATTGTGAAAGCCATCCAAGACTTGAAGGTTACAACAAAATGATGTTACACACAGAATTACACACAGAATTATCAAGGTTGGAGAAGACCGTAGAGATCTTCAAGTCCAACCTTTTACCTAACTTAACCTATCCAACACCAATTCATCATCTAAATCATGACTTTTTCCTTCTTGTCTGATGGGTGGAGAGGGGGAGGAGGAGTTGGGGGCCACCCACTCCCTCCAGCCCCGGGCCCACCGCCGCCCCTTTGCCGCCTGGGCCTGGTGCAGCAGGGCCGGGACACAGTGGCTGAATGGGGAGACTCTCCGGTGTCTCGTGGGGCCAGTGGTGGGCTCGGTGTCCTGGGGCAGTGGAGTCTGACCCCAGGCCCACCCACAGCACACCGGGTCCCACGGCTGGATGGGAGCAGTCACTGGCGACCGGAGCAGTCATTGGCGTTCAATATTTCCTTCTTGCCCAAAGTTCTTCCTACACTGTGTTCAACAACCATCCTAACTGCCTCTACAAAGTTGAAGAATTTTTATAGTAGCCTCTTCAGATTTGAGTTTATTTCTTTGTTTTTAATTTATTTGTAAAAAATTGAGTCAAACTTGAAGGAAATGCAAATTCCCCTCTGCCAAGAAATGAATAATATTAAAATAACTTCATATGTGTGAACAGGTCTACTTTTCCTGACACCTTGTGCTCTTGAAATTAAATGTCATATGAGAGGGTGAAACCACATCAGCAGGTGATAATATTGTTACGTTCCATTCCTGACAAAATTTGATAATTGTAAAGCAGTTGTGGATCTTCTCATTATTTTCCTTTTCTGCTTTTTAGATTTATCACACAATACTTAGCAAATATCTAGTTCTTCAGATCAAATTCTGTCATAATAGATATTCCACTTCAGTTTCTTACTAAGTGGAATTGCTGTGGCTGACAGTGCTTCATTAGTGAAATGCATTAATTACATAAGTTTAGTTATGAATTGTTGTCCTCTTCTATATAATTTTCCCTATGCCGATTTAATATTTTATTTCCGTCCATTGGACTGGAACTAATATGTCTAAATTCTTAGAAGGTCAGATATGCAATACAAAGCACAGAAATTGATGCATCGTACAAAGGTCACCTCATTAGTAAATGTTCTCACAAACATAGAAAAAAATCTTTACTTTGTTTTGGTAAAATTTTTTTCAGAAAATTAAGGTAGTAGGCTGGAATTGTTGATTTGCTCCAGTCAATTCTGATTCCAGAGGAAATTTTGTGACCTTTTTATGTATATTGATAGAAGTTTGTTTCAAGTATATATAACTGCTGGTATACTGGATTAACTCTTTCCTTTATGTTTAACAGCTGCTATTCCAGCCTATCTTTGCATATGAAACATCCAGACATAAAACTGGAAACCTGGTGCTCCAGATAAAAATTGTAATGAATTCCTAGCCTTGTTTATTAAGCAAAAGAGAGAAGGTATGATGAATTCTCAACAGAACATGCATATCCATGAAGGTTCTGTAATTATGAAGTAGATGAATGCAATTTCCCACCTCACTGAAAATTAATATTGCACTTAATATCTGCATGCAGCATTGTATGTAGTAATGAAATTAAACACTGTTGAGTTCATAGTAAATAATTGTGAAAATATTTTATTTGCTATATTGAAGTTTATATTAAATAGTAATAGCAATATACCTCAGTTTCTACTGTGTTGGTAATCAAATGGTGCATGGTCAGTGAAACAAAATGTGAGTGTTGCAGCACTGCCTTACTCTGCATAACTGCTATAACTGATCTTATTTACAGGATTTTTTTTTGTTGGAGGGGGAGGGGTAAGGGGCCAAGAGTCTTTAAACGTTATAGTACATACAATTGAATGGTTTTTTAGTTGCAGAACTGAGGCATAAGCATCAAAATCATGGAGCTAAGAAGTGATTGAAAAGGACAGATGAAAATCTATAAATAAACACAGAAGAGAATAACTTAGAAAACTTCAGAAGATTCAAATACCTATATAATATCATCTTCAAACACTTCAGAGAGTGTTTAGACCTAAAAATCACTCTTGTTGCCTAAGTTGACTGGGGAGGAAATGTTAATGGATCATTTTCACTAGGAATGATTAAGAATTCTTGCAATGAAAAATAAAAAATATTTGAATTGTCTTGTGTCTAAAAACAGCATCACTCAGGGAGACTCCACGTAAATAAAACACACTCAAGAAGATTGTATATCTTTAAAAAGTATGAGTTTCTTAAAATTAATTTGAAAAGCCATTGTCGTTCTAAGTGTAAGTTTCTACATTAGCAAGTAGTGTGTTATAGCAGGATAAGCTCTGTAGAACAAAACAGTCGATGCTAAAGGACCAACAGCTGTTTTAAGAGCTTGCAATGTTTTTCCTGAATTGCTAGTATTGTCTATTACTGTGTGTTCTTTAGTTGAATTCCAGCTGAATACTAGAAATACTAGAAAGGTCTATAATATGAACAGAAGCACAGTATGTAGGGACAAGAGCCAGAAATGCATTCCTAATCCAATCTAGGGATAAAACCACAGGAAGTTTAAATCACAACACTATGACTTACCCCAATTGTAATAATTTCTGTAACAAAGGGAAAACAACAAATTTGACCATGCTAAAAACTATTTTACTAATGGGCACTTGGAATACTCTAAAATGCTAGAAACACTGAACGATATTTCTTTCTTTATGCAAGTTTTTATCATAAATAATATTCCATGAATTGTGAATTAGATCTGACTGCAGATTTAAGAGAGGAGAATACATACACCTCTCTAGTGAAGTCTCTTGGAAGACAACACTAAAATACTGAGTCATGTAGCACTAAAAAGAAACCAGGTTTGGCATACATTTCCCAAGTCTATCTAGACACAGTTGTCAAGTGTCCAAAAATATGTTAATAGCAATGATTTCCTATGGGACAGCTGGAATCAACAAAATACAAATAAATAACCTTTCAAGAAGATCTAGTTTACAGATGAGAAGTGACACCAAACATACAAGGTATGAACGGATTGTGGCCTCCTCAATCTGTAGTATTCAATGATGGCTCAAACAGCATACCAGCTTGATTATGTACTTTATGAAATGAATGATAATAAGACAAAAAGAATGGGTGACAAGTAACAGTGGTTACTAGTGCAGATGAATCCTCCTGCTTCAAACTAAATGTAGAATTCTGAGGAAAGCTAACTACTCAGTTTTACAAAGGCAGAGTCTATACTATCTCACATGCAATTCATGACTCACAAAATGAGTAATACTACATCTAATCTTTCTGAATGTAAAGTTGACCTGGAAATAGGGCTTGGATTCAGGAATACTTTTTCTTGCAAAAATACTTTTTCTTGTAAAAGTCAGTGGGAACTCATGTTCAGAGAAATTGGAAAGCATCCAAAAAATAACACTTCTGCAATAAGCTGTCACAGAGCTAGTGTTTTTACAAAGGAAAGATGGAAATATTCAGGTGTATACAAAGGAATATGATTCATATTGGAAGGGATCTACAAGAGTAATCGAGTCCACAGGACCATCCCCAAGTCACAACTCACACCATATGCTTGAGAGTATCTGACCATTGTAAATGTTAGACATTTCTGTAATACACAGAACATGCTATAATCAAAATATCAGTATCTATATCTCAGATAAACTACTATTAGCAACAAAACACTTTCTCAAATTGCTTTTAAAAAAATCAAAATCTGTTTATGACTACAGTGGTTTTTCAAAATGTGACCTTGTCATGGAGAGGTAGAAAGTGCTTGCAAGTGTTACACCACAAAATAATATACACTGATGGACTAGTCAATGCATACTATAATTGTTTACAATGTCTCATGTGAGAAATTTTTTTTATAAATTCATATTTATGCATTTTTATGAACAGAACAATAATGTTGGTATTATTTCTGCAAGGGTATAGACAGAAAATAAAACTTTAGATATACAGAACTTCTGAAAATGTAGCAAATAAACTCTGTAGGGTAAATGATGGCTATCAGCACTTCATATGTCCTGTGGAGTCAATGTAATCTGTGGAAAGCTTATCTAGAATACCAAATCTTCTGTGATGTCTCCAAGAAATAAAAACATGTCTCTTCTTTACTTCTACTCCACAATACTACATGCTCTGATTTTTGCAGATATGTACAATAAATGTTTTACATTTTCATTCTGGTTTATTTTTATTGGGCACTTTGCTTTAAGTTCTGTGAGTTAAGTGAATCTGTCCCATATAGATACTTGAAAAGAATTTTATGGAGGATTTTACTCAGTCCTCAGAACAACAATACTCCTGTAGAGGTCTCCATGTGTACAGCAGCATGAGAAATAAGTACGTTCTAAAATTTGAACCAAACTTCTGTAAGGCATTATTATTTCAAGCATTCATTTCTATCTAAACACCAAAGTAATGCACCATATGATAAATGCATTAATTTATAAACACTCAGTGCTCCCATAGAAGATAAATTGTTAGACTCTCCACAACTCTAATGGATTACATTTATTATGTATTTTCAGTTTAAGAAATATCCTTTCTTTCTGTCACACTGGGCCTTTGATGCCTATGACTAAGCCACAGCAATGCACAAATTTGTTCCTTTTAGGCTTGCTCATTAAAACTTTTCTGAAACCGTTGATCCCAGAAAAATTCCATGGATTCATTGTACTGAGGGGAAAAGGGTACAAAGACATAAGACTAGAACAAAATATATATATATACTTTCAGATGAAGAAATTGATGTCTGAATGTAATTAAATAGTTTTTTACAACATTCTGCCAACAGTGCTAATGACAACCAAATGTGGTCTACAAAATACAACCAAAAATACTGTACCATAGCTGCCAAATTCCTCCACTGTGGACAGTGATTAGGCTGTGGGCGACCTTAGTCTCAGATAGCTGCAGATCTAATCCTGAAACAGAAAGCACCAGAAGAAAAGCTGCGCCGAATGCTGTGCACCAATCAATTCAAAAGTCATAAGAGTGCCAATATTTGAATATGCAATCCAATAAGACAGAGACGCTTATGTTTAAGAAACCAAATGAGCTAGGCGCTTATGTTTAAACTGTCCAATTACAGAGAATGTCTATGTTAGAATAAAGTATAAAAGGGGTGTACAGAAATAAACGAGAGATATTATTACACCTTCAGTTTGCTTGGTTTATGTTCTGCTTTTGTCCATCACAATTTAAAGCCAACACTCCACAGATTTTTATATGATGTAAAACCATCACAAGCCTTGTCTTGTGGAAGTGAACTGTGGAAGTGAGAAAAATAACAATGCAATTATCAATGTGATGAGTCTTGTCATGGGTTAGGAAGGTTTTTATGTTTTAGGTTAGAAGGGAGAGGGGTTTGTCTTTTAAAACTTTTTTTGCCATTCCTGGGAGAATGACGCAAAGCGGAGTCAGCGGCAGATCCGACCTGTGTCCCAGCGACAGTGGAGCGTCAGGACCAGCCCTGTCCCAGGCTGATGGTTCAGCAAGACCAGGAACGCAATGGGCGGAGGGGGTGCGACCCCTATGGCCCCATGGCAGAGCGCGGTGGGCTGGTGGTCTCGCCCTCCCCATTGAGCGTGGGGCCAGCACTTGTGGAGCAGTGAGGCCAAGAGCTGTGTGTTGCGGGGCTTCCCTGGTGGCAGCAGCAAGCAGCTGCCGCGGACAGAGCCTGTTTGTGGCAGCAGGGCTCACTCCTTGCCGGGCTCCGGCGGCTGTGATGGGCACAGCGCTCCTGTGGTTCACCGGGGATCTGCGGCAGCGTTCATGCTACTGCCACTGCTCCTTGACATCCGTGGGTACCCCCTGCCACCTGATGCTGTGGGCTGGGGTTCAGGGAGGCAGCAGGGCTGGGGCAGAACAGCAGTAGCAGGACCCGCGCCTGTGTTGGCTGCTGCTGCCGAGAGGGGCCTGAGTGAGTAGGCCACGCTGGCAGCGAGGGAAGCACAGGGCCTTGCCTGCTACCCCTCCACTGCTGGTGCCCAAGGCAGGCACCTGCCAGACCCACTCCAGCGCCCGAGGCCGTGGCCAGGGCTGTCACCCTGTGGTGCGGCATGGTCCCGTGGCAGTGGGCACTACGGCTGCTCTGGCCACCCTGTGGCTGGTGACACCGAACCCCCAGGTGCCTACGGTGGTGGCAGGGTGGTGGTAGCCACCCCTCCTCTTGGCAAGTGCAGTCAAGGCATTTTTTTCAGGAATGCCATATTGCCTTGTGGTGAAATCTCAGAGAGAGGACGGTGCCCACTGTAGCTGTCTAATGGTGAGGCGGCACGCCCTGGAAGGGTGCCCTGAGAAAACTCAAGAACAGGCACCCCATAAAAGCCAGAGAAATGGAAGATCTGCCTATTTTGTCTTCCTTTGGCACTGAGAGAGACACAGCGTCCCTTCTCAGTCCCTTGCAACATGGCATCACCAGGGCTCAGGCAGTGCCAGAAGGGAATCACCTGGAGGTGATAGGAGTCGTGGTATTTCTCACCCTTTGGGTTCCCCTTGGTCCAGCACCATCCACAGGGCAGCCTTTCTTCCTTTTCTTGCTCCACAGCCCAGCAGCCAGCCTGCAAGAGTAGTTTGTTATTTTCTCTTCCTGTTTATTATTGTCAGATCGTTATTTGGGTTATACATCTTGTATAGCCCTTAGTTAATAAACAGCTGTCTTTCTATTGAGTCTCTTGTATTTGGTAGCGCCCCTTAGTGTCCAAACCAGGACAGCCTAATAATATTTTCTGGGTTTTTTTAATTACAGAAAAGGTGTTTTAAACCCACTTGAAATGCTCAATCACATGCTATGAAAAAGTGCCATTTTTGTAACATAAGCATGAATTTAGGTGCCTGCAGTATAAATGAGAGGTTGAAACAGCTGTCTGATATGATCTCTGAGATTTCAAATAATATTAATAACTGGATCATAATACAGATGAACAGAAAATTCATAGCTAGGTAACAGCAAATAATGTTCCTCTGAATATTTAAGTTAACATATTTTGGATAGTTTGCAGTTCAGTACATTCAGTACATTAGTCCTCTTTACTTGATGTGGTATACTATTTTGTAATACCACACAGCTGGTCACAGAGATAACAGTCAGAGCATCAGTGTTTAAATATCTACCTTCTGCCTATAATCAGTAGATATGAATCAAGTACTGCACTTCAAACTAAAAAATTCACCCCTTAATGAGACTGCTGTTATTATTTAATGAGTTTGTCAGTCTACTTGGGATGTCCATAGAATTTGACAAAAGCTAGAAGCAAACAGTTGCTTCTAGCAGTGCTAATATCACGTTTTCCCATTTTTTGCTGTAGCAAAACACAACAGAAGCAAGGACTGTTGGACAAGTTATGTCAGTTTCATACAAAGACAATGCTCTTCCATTCGCTTTCCCACATCCATCCTTTCTACTGGCAGAATATAGCAACTTGGAACAAAACAGGAATCAAATGGAGTTTAGTCTATAAAATATCTACAGTACAGAAACTTATAAAAAAATATACAAACCATATTCAGCCCAAGTGTAATACTTGTTTGATGCAAATATCCATAAACTACCCATTTACTTTTATGCCTTCCTATTAAAATTAAACACAATAAGAACATAAATGTAGAATTAAGTGCAGGAAAGATTTACTAGTGTTTTTCTTTGAAACGTAAGACCAAAACAGATAAGCATTTTTCTTTCTTTGCACTCTTCATACATTCCAATTTAAACATAGACATTTAAACCTGCAGAAAAAGGAATGCTAATTAATACCGGTAGGGGTTGGAGGGGAAACCCCAAACAAACTGAGACACCAAAAAGAACACACCAATAACAGCTACAGTACAAAGTAAAAAACATTTTCTAAAGTCTAAAGAAAGAAAACAAATCCAGGAGACACACATCAGATAGAAATGTACATCATAATAGCCTAAAAAGCATCCAATATTACTTCAATTGTTCTCAGGATACAGTGTTTTTCTCATTGTACTGAGGTTTAATATTGCACCTCACTGTAATAAGTCTACTCTTTTGGTATTCTTGTCAGAAGATGATGCAAAGCAGGTGCTAAAATCATATCCAGATGCACGCTCAAATCCAGGTTACTTTTCTGTTCTGAACAGAGCACTAGTTTGACTGGATCATAATCCATAACAGGAGAGAGGAATACATGACATTTGGCTGCTCCCTTAGTCACTGGAAATATCCAATGACGCATATATTAATCAAAACCTGATCATTAGGAGAACAATGGCAGAGCTAAGTTAGAGGTGCATATAAGGAAGGAATAAATGCTTCTGACATGGATGGAAAATCTTGGTACAGAGAAACTTTTTATGTGCCTGTCAGACCTTTTTTGTTCATAATCAAGTAACAGTTTCAGTATAAGTCTGCAGGACTCTGTTGTTTGAACTGGATCCCATTAATCCCAGGCCAAAGTTTACAATCATGTGCAGGTTCAGGGTTTAATTTGTTTGTTTGTTTGTTTGTTTGTTTGTTTTGCCTTGGAGTTTTTGTTTGTTTTTTCCTACTCTAAACAAACCATAGATCCAGAGAAAATTTTCTATAATATTGTCTAAAATCATTAAATGTAACTGAGGATGCTCTGACATTGCATTACTGTTGATACGAACTCTAGAATGCAGAGACTAAAACAAGATTAAGTGAGCATTCAAGAATTGTCCATCTGTAATAGAAAACAGGAAAAATATGTTGATACGGACCACCAACATTTATTGAGGGGAAAACGTTATATAAACCAACGTATCAATCCAGTTTAACACTATCAGTTTTACACCAGTTGCAGATTGGATGCAGATGTAAGAGAAGTGATCCTGAGACATAGGATGTCTAGGTAAGAATAACTTTTTTTTTTTAAATATTTTTTTTTCCCTGCAGGCATATATGTATTGTATAGGAAAAAAAAAAAATTGTTTTGTTTGGGCAAATTATCTAAGTCTTGAAGACAAAGATGACTGACATAGTAATGATTTTTAAATGTCTCATTTAACAAAAAAACTTTTTCAGCATTCAAATTCTCCAGAGTTTGAGAAAGCTAGAAAGAATAAACCTGTATATGTGGAAAATATTCTTTACTCAGAGGGTGGTGAGACACTGTCACAGGTTGCCCAGAAAAGTTGTGGATGTACAGCGTTGAGACCAGGTTGGATGGGGCTCTGGGCAGTTTGGTCTAGTGCAAGGTGTCACTGCCCATGGCAGGAGGGTTGGAATCGGATTCTTCAAGGTCCCTTTCAAGTCAAGCCACTCTATGACTGTAATGACACAAAAGCCTCAAAGAAGCAGTAAAACACCAAAGTTTTAGATATTGATCAAGCAAGAAGTAAAATATAGTAGTTACCAGAGCATCACAGAATGTCCTGAATAAATACCTGACTCAGAAGGTTTCCATCACAAGCACTGAGCAGAAGGGTGGGAGTGGTAAAAATAAAGAGACCCTTGCAAATATAGACTGTATTTTTTGAGATTTTTTTCAAAATTTTGCTTCTCACAAGAGCTTCCATTAAAATTATTATGGAAAAAACACAGTAATTTTTATCCTCCATAATTCTGAAGGAGATGCCTGAAATCCACATTTGCCACCTCTGAATTCTGGTCGGCAGGACTGGAATTATGAGTTCAGGAATGTTGCCTTCAGTTCCCCACACTGGTGGAGAAAGTGTTGGGAAGTAAACACATAGCTGGAGAATTATGTATCAGAAAAGTCTCAAGGTCTCTGGAATCAAGGAACACACACATTAACCAGCATCACAAATTATTGCAGTGATTTATGCAATACTGAAATAATTAGAAGAAACTATTTGATATTTCCACTGCCGTCAGGTAATACTTGCTTGAGATACTCACATCAGAAACTCTGATTCAAGCTGCTCTTGACAAACTTTCCCTTTCCCTTTCCCTTTCCCTTGCCCTTTCCCTTGCCCTTGCCCTTGCCCTTGCCCTTGCCTTTGCCCTTGCCCTTTCTTTTGGCAACCACTTCAGGCACAAACTGTCTGGGAGATACTGAGCAATACAGAGAAAATTCCTATTCNGTAATAAAGAAAAAATTTCTTTTCTTCTTTTTTTTTTTTTTTTTTTTTTATCTGCAGATTTCAACTGAGTTTCCACTCTCACCATCGATCATTCAGATTTATGCTCATACATATGAATACGTGAAAACAACCTACCACCCACCCAATCTGAAAAACACATTGACATCAGCATCTTTTAGATTACTCAATTGTTTGATTTACACAAACACAGGCATGTATGAAGCCTTTGCAAGTACCTCCTTAAACACAGTTCATTACATACATATATATAATCTGCATTAAGCAAATAAGTTATAGACAGAGCCTTACATATGTAAATAAACATAAAACAGTCTGAAAAACAGCCTGAAAAACACAACGATATCAGCACCTTTTAGATTATTCAGTGATTTGATTTACACAAATGCAGGTATGTATGTAGCCTTTGCAAGAATTTCCTATAACACAGTTCATTGCATATATACATACACATATATAATCTGCAGTAAGCAAACAAGATGTAGAGAGAGCCTTAAATATGTCAATAAACATCACAAAAATTAATCTAGTTTATCTTACAGTTTTGTCTTAGCTATATTTTTCCAGATTTTTAGCCATTTTTATCCCCACAATCAGCAGAGGGCATTGTTCACTTGGTGTGGAAGCAAGAAAGTCTATTCTTGTGAATGAAACTACTTCAAGTTTTTTATCTTAGGCACTGATTTTTATTATTTTATGATGATCATATTTAGTGGCATGCCCCTATATAGTAGTTTTTTTTTAAAAAAAAGTCTGAATACTATTTTTTTATATGCACATATGTATCATGAATTTCATACCCATTTTTACAGAAAAAAGGCATTTATACTAGGCTAATTGTCCAAAATAACAATTTGTCAGTGATACAATCTTGTTACAAATCCTTCATTATATAAGCTCACAATACAAGGAATTGACAGTTCCCCTATTAGACAGACATTTACCACATCTGTGTAAGATATACTATAATAAAAATGGGTAGCACAAGTGTAAACAGTGGAAAAATGAAAATAATCCATTTGCAGTTTAAGCCAGAAAAGAAAAGCAGCTTTATTCCACAGTCTGAATACATTTGCTTAGTAAAAAATTTTCAGTTCCTCACAACATTCACTTTCACTGCACAGTAGCAGCAAAACCTGCTGTCTGCACCATGGTAAGACAAAACTGTTCCCATGGACTATCCCACTGGGTTCTTTCTGCCTTTGTTCCATGTTTGCATTGCATTAAGTGCCTTTAGTTATTCAAGAAGCACCATCATCTGCTTTTCATCAGCAATCCCAAGCCTAAATCACATTTTTATGTGCAGTATCCAGCTTTACAGCCTCAGTGAATGGCCATTTTCAAACAGGCTACATTGCTCTGTTGAAATTTTAAACTGTCTTCTGAAATGTTCACCGAACTGAGGGCTCAGCTTATTAGAAATTATATCTATGTAGAGCTTATTCTGCTGAGATGCAAGGCAAAATGGAAATTTTAAAAAATCCTCTTTAGTAAAATCCAGATCCAGAAAGAACAGAAAGTATTAAAACTGCCTTTAAAAGATGTTTAGTAAATAGCCTGTTGCTCCTCAGATATTCTGACAAATAATATGTCAAGAGAATGAAAAGTGATGTTTTCAGGACTTAACACATAACCAAATACTTAAAAAAAAAAAAAAAAAATTATGTGAAACAAGATCAACAGAATGCTACAATATTCCATGAGATAGCTGTATGGGTTTTTTCTCACCTTAAGTAGGACACCTTTAAACAATTTACTATTTCAAATTATTGTTTCCTTTTTAATTTTTTTATTAAACAATGGGGGAAATATTCCTTTGATTTTTGTTTCTTTATTCTCTTCAGAATACATAACAAGAGTATAAAGTCTGTTTCTCTGGAACACATTCTACCAGGAAAAAGGCAACTAAAGAAAAAAAAACCCATGAGTACACAGAAGATCAGCAGGTGCAGTTTACTTAACTGTGTGTAGTGGTTTTATCACTAGGGTGTGCACAACAGTGATGAAAGACTGAATAGATTTAACGGCAAGTAACAGTTTTATTTTCTAGGGCACTAAAGATCTTATAGAAACCACTAGGCACTAAACAAAATACACACAATATAAAACCCGACAATGTTGTGCAATAAAACAAAAAAACCAAACTGGTCCTCAAGGCCAGCTGGTTGGCTGAGGAGCAGGGGGAAAGGAAGGGAAAGCCGCCTCTATGATTGTACCCTCCTGGCCCTCGGAGCCTCTGCAAGACAGAAAAAAGGTGAAAAGCACCCCCACCTCCAGGGATACCCAAGGGGATAGATGCCGCTTGTGGTTTGGTTGGTAGTCTCCAGGTGCCACAGTTGGGGCTCCGATGGTGCTGTACTGTGCTGATGGAGATGAGGGTTCTTCACTCCTTGCCCACCCCACTCTCACAGAGTCAGACCAGGTTTCGTTACCAACTTTACCCTAGGATTCCCACAGATGTCTAGTTCCATAAAGCCATTTATTCATAATATAGTAATACAGAAACAGCCCATAGTGCCTCCAAGGAGGTGTCCTCAGCAAAGGGTCCCCAGTGCTTTTATACCTTCACAGCCTACCCACATTCAAATTCTGCTCTTCCGCCTGAGTCTTCTGCTCCTGCTGTGTCTCCCACTGTCCTTCCTTCTCATTGGGATCACCCATTTTCATTCCCTTTGTTGACAAAAGCATTGGCAGTTCACAGCCTCTTGTGCTACCAGAGCTACCATCTGAGCTCAATCTGGATCTCAATCTGAAGTTTGAAGACTGAACTACCTGTGCCAGATGTATTTCTCAACACTGGACTCCACCGTAATTTTTTGTTTCTTTTAAATTCTGGCTGTGATGGTCCCATAAGCACTTTAGCAGAAGCAATGACATATGCAAGTTAATTTTACTGTCAGGTTTTCAGTATTTCTGCTCTGAAGCACTGCTGACTTTTAGATTAATCTTTTTTTTTTTCCAAGCTGATGTGTAAAACACTGACTTTGGTTACTGAAAGATATGTCAATAGCTATTAAATATCTTCATAAACAGATATATTAAATCCTTTTCATAGTAAATAAATGTTAGAGAACAAAGGAGAAGATTGAATTATATTCATCACTATCTTTCTGTGAAATAACAATTAGAGAGCCACATGAGTTCCTAGGACTTGTCTTCCCTCCATTTTATGTTTATCCTTCCAAGTAATGCCTTTGCAAGGAGATTCCAGGACCCTAAGCAATGTCGATAAGCAAAACTGTTCTCCAGGCCCAGATTTCAGGAGCATGGGATCACAACAGAGATGTTTTCCGGGCAAATCCACACTGACATTTTTTCTATAAACAGATATGCTCCATTGTTTGCAGAGTTGGATGATGGATGACTTTATTACCAAAAAAATGTGTCACAGCTAGTACTTCTTTTAGAGCCTTGGTCTCTAAATCAGGTCATTTTCTCAATAGCTGGTTAGCGGACATTGTCATGTACGAATAAAAAAATCAGACCAGCAAAGAAATAACGAAACCACATAAAGAAGAGCAACTGATAGTAACGGCATGTTAAAGAACACTCAGAGAACACCAAGATGGTACAGCTCTGCACAGAATATTTAACATGAATATTTAGCATATTCAGAAACAGCAAACTACACGTTAAAATTTATGTGGTGTGCTCATACCACAAAAGCTGTCATTTTTCTTTCTTAGCAGTACTTATATACCACTTTTGTTTAGACAAATTCTTCAGAATAAACAGTGACTTTTTCTTTTATATTTTTGGTAATACCATGGATTCTTCTTTCAACAGCAACCACTAAATCCTTTTACAGGTCATATAATGTTTGGAGCTTTTTTAAAATAAAAACTACTCACTTTCATGTTTTCTTCCTACTTGTGATTAAAGACGTTACAAATAAAATTAAATTTAACTATTGGTTTGGCAAAATAAGGTGGTTGTTAACTTGTTTTAATTGACATGCTAAGCCTAGTTTTATTGTTGATCTACTTTAAACTGACTCTGTTAAGAAAAACGTATTTTGAGGTTTAACATTAATCTGTTCAGAAGCCACAAATCAAGTATTCTCAGCTTCAGTGAAGGAATTTTTTTTCTATCTCAGCCACTAACTCAGCTCAAAGTTTAAAAGTGAGCTCTGTATTCTTGTCAAATTACTGACAATGACAGAAAAGTTGCTATTTAGCTGGCTATTTTTCTGAAGAAGATGAAGAAAGCGAAGTAGAATCAAGATTGCTCTTTTACAGATGTGTTGAGCCTGCAGAAATAAAATTTCATTCCTGCACTAAAGTCACCAGATAGCTTTCAAAATCAAAGACATGGAAATTAAAATGAGCCAGAAAGTTCTGGTTTTAAAATTATTTGGTTTTTAATCTCAGCAGTTTCTAGTCCCTAAGCACACTGCCTATGCTGAGTCCTAGTGATACAAAGTATTGATAAATTAACAAACTGAAATCCACCACTACTTTTTAAAACAGAAAATATTATTTATTACAGAGCAAAAATCCTATTAGCTGCTGTCTGCTAGAATGCAGCCAGCCAGTGAATCCTCAAACAGTGTGACCAGTAAAACCAAAACGTGCCCTAGTTGAACTGGAACAGTTACATGGGAGTCTTAATATCCCTATTGCTTTAGGTAAGTTAGATAAGTTATAAATTTATGATAAAATTTTCCTTTTGAAGCAGAGATTTTTTTTGAACTTGCATCAGAAAATGAATTGGAAAAAGCATGCATTTGCATATCATCACACTTACACTGGAAATATGGCCAAAGATACCATAGCAACACTACTGCAAAGAACATAAGTTACCAGAGGGGGGAAAAAAACCCACTAGTTGGTATACCAAGTAGTTGGGGATTTGGTTCTCTCTTTCCCAGACTTCTCAGTCAGGGTGGCTCATATAAGTTTGATGAGGTATGCAGGAATATCAAATCTATTGTCTATTAGTCAGTTAAGAAAATTAGTATGAGGCAATATGTTTTTTGTGTCTTTACTTTTGTGCCACAGCTTGTGTCATTATTTTGGGTTCTGTTTTTTTTTGCTGTATTTTGCCTTGTGTACTATAACTAGATCAGCACAATTCCGTATACATTTTCCAGTAACCTATCCACACATATGCTCACGGATAGAGCATTTTACAGATATCCTCGTCTCAGGCAACTGAAACTGAAAAGTAGCCCTGAGTTAACTCCATATTTTTGCACAAGGCTTAAGGGTATTTTCCCCCAGGTTTCTTCCAAGCCCCAGGTATGAAATAATTATGATCTACAAAGCTGCTAATTGTGCTGTCCACAAACAAAGGATTATGCTTTCTGGCAGACAATAAGCAGTGGGACAAACAACTTCCTTTTCATGCAATTGCCACTAATAATGAATAACTATGAAGAAGGACTAGATGACTCAGAGGGTTTTAAATTAAAATTATATTACTAGGAGGATTGACCTTGTTTCTGTAATGACCAAACTCAAAACTCAAGAAGAATGGGAAAATAATTTGTTTTCTACCTCTTCCTTGACAAATGTATACATTTAAAAAAATTGAACAAACACTCCCAGAAAAAGGGTAAAAATTGCCCTTTTTAGCATCCTTGAAAAGTTGACATGACCTATACATGATAAAAATAACACCTTTAAGTCAGGGAAGGTCTAAGGTATTTTGAAGAAATTCGTCTTCCTTTACTTAAGCCAGTCTTGTTTTCAGAAAGAAAGGTATTTCAATATTAGCAAAAAAACCCCCCAAAACTAAAAAACAAAACAAAACAAACAAACAAACAAAAAAACCAACAAAAAAACCCACAAAAAACACCCCAAAACAAAACCAAAATTTTTTAGTACCTAAAAGGAATTGTATTTTTTTTTTCCAAGAGTGCTTAAAGATCATGATTAGCCATTGCCACTGCCTCTTTTAGAAGTAAATACTGCTTTATTTTAAGTAATTTTCCCAAAAACTTCTCAACCATTTCTAAAAACAAAAGAAACTAAAAATATGAGACAAAATCTCTTAGACATATAATCTAAGTAAAATTTTTAAACACTTAAAGATCCATCTTTAAACAGTTAAAGATCCATGAAAATAACTGCAGGCTTTCAACAATCCTGTGACAGTAGTTATGCCCCATATAATTTAGTCCATTTCATATGTATTCTGAAAACAGAACATCTCAGCTATGCAAAGAGTGGATGAAAGTATCTCAAGAAACCAAATCAGTTATTCATCTCAGTTCAGAGCTCAAAGGAAAAGAAAATTTGATGAAATTTTACAAAAATAGAAGCAGCTGTGAAAAGTTTGAAACATTTTTCAAAATGTTCTTCATAATTATCCTTTTCATTTCTTCTCTCTCTTTTTTTTTTTTTAGGGTACTAACTCTGTAGTCAATAGCTGATCACAGAAAATTTTTTTCTTCTCACTTAAAATAATAACTGGAGGTATTAGTATCCCTGCTTCGACATTAGACACAAGTTCCTGAAAACCATAGGTCTTCTGATTCAAGAGAAAAAAGAGTCAGAACAGTCACAAACACCATGAAACTCTGACTTGACTTAACTTTGTTTGCTGAAGTTTGCCTAAGAACACTGTGGAGATGACATCTGCTACAACAGAGATGTCATGAGACAGACTATGCGTTAAGTCATTGCGATTCTGTATGTGGATATGCTAAAGAAATACAGGGCATTCATATATATTCTTTATGCAGTTAAATCAAATGGGCTTGTGGTGTTAAGAGAATATCATCAGGCAAGATACCTTATCAAGTAATTCTATAATCCAGTCAGTTGTGCAGGTCATTTGCTATATAGATTCAAATAAATACTTTGAGTTACATTACTGTATTTATTTTATCATATAAGTCTGGAGAAGGCGTTTGACATCATAAGGTTGTTCATCAAACTGTACCTGCCCTGAAGGTTAGCAATTTGCACATTAGTTCCTTCAACTTTGTTATTTTAACCTTCTAAACGTAAGGACACTTACTGCAAACAATTTTCAGAGTATAATTTGAGCTGCCCAATGAGCTTCTTGTGGGCAGAACTCTGAGCCACACAGATGGCAGGGGACCATCCAGGCAGAAATGCAGATGATCTGAGTCAAACTATACTGAGTTACCAATTAATACAGCTTTCCTGGTCAGTGTAGTTTTGTTTCTCTAACTGCAGGGAGCTTACAAGAATATCTAAGGGAATATAGCTCTCAACTACCATCAGAAATCAATGCCATCAGAAACACTATAAGCAAGGAAGCTTTATTAAAAACCTCAGCACATAACTCAACTGAGCTTCAAGGACCTCAGCCTTTCATATATTAGTCTCAACACGATGCATTGCTGAAGTCAGAGCTACCAGTGCAAGTTGCACTTTCTCACATTGCAGAAGAATGTGGCCTGTGAGATTAGCATTCAGCACACACCCAACCTCGGCTTAATCACTCCTTAATTTAGATGGCTTTTAACTTGGTTATCCCTTCATTGCATCTACAGTGGAGAGAAATGAGGAGTGGGGAGTGGAGAATGTCTGACAAATCCATGCACATTCAGCAAGGCTATGAATATGCAACACAGCTTACAATAATACCTAAGTAATTCTTCCATTATGAACTCAATCTAATTCTACTATTTGATTTCAGAAATGGATTTTGAACATAGGGCCTGTTTGACTAATTGTATCCTCATTTCCCTTTCTTTTCTATTTAAATGCTGAGTGACATAGTTCTGTTTGGGAAAGCAGTGATTTCATTATACCAACAGAGGGAACTGCCATTCCAGCAAAGTAACAAGAGCCAAATTGGCCTGAAAAAAGTATTTCTTCCTAGACTGAAGAGATCCACATGAGAAATTCAAGCAAAGTGTCACTCTCAGACAATGACGACAGGATTACAAAAATCTAATTAGCTGTTTCATTAGCTGAATCCTATCTGTGGAGACAGCAAACAATGGGTATTCGGAAGCTGTCCATCCATTTTTAATACAGGCGCTGTCATGGAGATACTGGGTCTAATATATTCTCTGCATTGCCTCTGTTTGCAGAGTGACTTCAGGGAGGTATTTCAATGGTTTGCTAGAAATAGTAAAGATTTAAAGGTGCAATACTTCTCTAGGGTCATGTGTTGCCTACATTCTACTAAAACACTCTTTGTATCCTACTTCCCTGCATCATTTAATTAATTCTACTCCTTTTTCGGTTGTTTGGACTGCACCAGAAAAGCTTCAGAACAAAATACACATACTCAGATATCCTAATAAAGAAGTCTAATTAAGATTAATTGAACTGTTGGAGGTAAATAAAGATATCATCCACAAGAGATTAAATTTTTGAAAGATTAGGGTAGAGTAGGCACCCCTTCCTTCTCTTTATTAATTTTAATAATTTAATTTCCATCATAAACTCCATTAGCCCCATTATCAAAATAATACTGATGGAAGAAAGTCTGACTTTTCAGTCTGAAATGGCAGGGATATTTCACATGAACATATACTTAACATATACATAAAATGAACATATACATAACTCTCTGTACTTTGAACTGCAGCTATTTACCTCCCTTACTCAAAGCTCCAAGGTAGCCCAGAACTTGTTTCATCTAGTGCAATTTATGTTTGTGGCAGCTTTACAGATAAACAACATAGGCTCAAATATTTCAGGCCAACATCTATTGCTCTATTAGTCAATGTTTTTTTTCTGTTGAAAGCACTTAGTGTTGCAAATACCACCAGTAGAAGATAATTCTGATATTCGAGTTTAAGGCACTTGATGTACTTACACCACAAGCAGACTAACTAACAAAACTGAACTGTTTGAAAAGTAGTAAACAAAATCCAACCATCTTTATGTCTATAAGACAGAAGAAAACCAGGGAAATATAAATCTACAAGCTCCTTTNTTTTTTTTAACTTGAGGAAGCTCTTTTAAAGATAAGATGAAGTTTTTTCTCAGATGAATAACATTGTTTGCCCATCAGTGGAGACCATCATCATTATCAACTTGCCTGTTGTCTTTGTACTAACCCAGAGAGACAATGAAAAATGTTGCCTTTTTTAATACCTGAGAGAAACTCAGGTATAGCAAAGTGAAAACACTAGTCAAAGTTCAGGGGTATTGATGTTACTAAGGCATTTCAAATAGATCCCAGCAGAAAAAGCAGCAACTGATATAAGAGGAGTAGCTGTGAAATAAAGTTAACTGACTAACCTTGTGGTAATAACATTTCAACAAAAAACCAGCAATACTGAAAAGGCTGAACAGCATTAATTTTTGTTTTTTTTTTCATTAAATTCTATGAGATACTTGAAAATAAATATTTAGACTTAAGAGATATTATAGTGAACAGTCCCACAGCAACAACAAGGCTTTACAAGCGATGTGGCTATCTACAATTCTGTTATTTCACTATTATTTTCTCAAAAGTAGAGAGTAACTTGATATTAAAGAATAAAATCATTCTTTCTTAAAGAACTAACATACAATAAACCAGTAGCTAAATGAAGAAAATGTGTAGCATCTGCTTGAGATAAAAAGGGAAGCTTTACACCAAAAATAAAATTAATATTTTTCTTATCAATATTCTGAAGAATTTGAGGTGAAACCAAAATTGATCTAGGGAAAGAGAAGGAAGGCATTTAGACAATATCTTTGCAAAGACTAAGCAGAACCAGTTATGAGGGAAAAGCTGCAATAATTCTCCAAAAATTTGAATTTATTTACTGTCACCAAATACAAGTAGTATTTCAGGAAAGGAGTTCAGGTCTTAAAAACTGCAAGTGTGGTGCCAGGCCCTAAAATGAAAGACATTATGGTGCATCTGTTCTATGTTTAAAAGCCTACAGAAAACTTCAGAAATCTACAGAAAACTTTCCTTCTGCCCCTTGATCCCAACCATTTTGTGAAGTTTAAAGACAATGACTGTCTCCTAATAGTGATGATTAAAATAAACAAATCAGAAAAAAATTAGAATCAGGTTTAAATGGAGCCAGTTCTGGCTTTGTCTTCATTTCCTAGCAGACCTCCTTCCACCACAGTCCAAAAAGAATCAAGAACTTAAGAAAGCAGGTGTTATAAAATTCCTTACAGGAGGTCCCACTATGCTTCAGTTTAAAGGGACAGTCACTCCTGCCTCACCAACTAGTGCAAATTGGATGATCTAGTAATAACCATCAAAAGACAAGAATAACTGATGGAGGTGAGTGGCACAGTATGTGCTTGTGAAATGACAACCACACTTTTAGGGAGCAACAAAGAAGTCCAAAGGAAAACCCTAGGCAATTGGGCAAACAGGCTGTTCAGATTCATACCAATTTCTGGTCTGAAAAAGAGCCCTAATTAACAAATTTTAGAGAAGAAAATTACATTTTTAGTACTGTTGCTGCTGCAGAAGATAAAAGTGGCAATGAAATGGAAGACAGATGTAGCCATGTAGTCATGTAGCCATTTAAAGATATTGACAGGATCCAGGAAGTCTTGAAGAGAGCAAATTGAAAAGAAATTATAGTTTTGTAGTGTATTCCATGAACACAAAAATTTCCCAACCAGCTGTTCTAATGAATTATCACTATGGTGATTATGTTGTCTTTGAACAACATTTCTACCATCTTTCTTCTGTACAAATTTAGCAACTATTAAGAAAATAGTTCCCAACAGTCACACAAATTTTCAGCCCTTTTCTTTACCACTCCTGTTGCTTCTTACAAAAGGCAGTAACTTTCTTTTACTTTGTCCTTAGAATGTAATTTTAGATTGTGGAATCTATACTTCTACTTTAGAAAATGTAGCTTACAACAAACTGTTTTAGACAACAAGTATGCTGCCATTGGAGATCTTTTGCTGTCTTTGCTTTGAAGTAGCTTGATTTATTTTTTCTCTACATCCCTGGGAACTGTAAATTTTGACTACAAAACTCAAATATATTTTATTAAGAATTCTCAGCATCTAGTACTTTTAATTAACATAGGGACATACAAATATTGTTTACAATACTGCTTAATTGCCCCTAATATAATTCCTTCCAAAAGTCTTTTAAAATGAGAATTTAGTTGTTTATTCTGTAAATTCTGTACATACTGAGATAGAACAGAATCTAGCTCATTATCTTCTCTGGCTCTACACTGAAAACAGTAGTGAATACTCTCTTCTGGAAAGAAAAACAATCAGATAAACCTTGCAGCCAGACCTGCTATTGAAAATGCATGAAATCTGAATCTGCTTCATCCTCAAAAACTGTACTGTGAAACTTCACCATGCCTATATCTTAGGGACAGTGTTCAGCAGAAACCAGTTCAAATCATATAAATATAGATTCAGTGACTTAAGTGTCCAGAAGTGAAATGACATGCTCAATTTTTAGCTTTTTGGTTCACAGAATGAAGTATAAAGGCTCTCTCTCTAGATTTAGGAAGAGTTGCAGCTTAGATGATGACTAAAAATAGAGAACACATCAGGCAATGGACTGCCTAAGAGTTGGACATATTGCAAGATTCATGGAGCCAAGCAGAAAACAAGCAAAGGGCGTGTGTTTAGGGCACTGATATGGCATAGTTAGTCTTGGTTGTTGGCTACAGCCGTTCATCGCTTTTGTGGAATGGTGATTGTCACAAGCGTAGAGTCATAAAGGGAACTTGAACAGATTTGGACTCTTGAAAGCAGTTTAGTGGCACTTGTGGAGAACTTACCCTGAATTATGGAGAATTACCCCTGTTAATCAGGAGAGCTTGTTAACCATAGGGCAGTGCCACAGAAATAACCTGAGAAAGCTGGAGCTGAGTAAGATAATCAGGGTTTTTGAAATAAAGAGTGCAATGGAATTAATAGTCCCCACAAATATTTCAATTCATAATCAAATTAGCAGCTCAAGATTTAGGGAGTGAATTCAAATAGATTGTCTGTGCAGTCTTCATAATTTTTCACTCCTTCCTTTTTTTTTTTTTTTGAGATAATAATTAAATGTGATTTGAAAAGGTATGTAATACAGTACTGCTTAGAAGCAGATCATGATTTTTAACAAGAATAATTAGATTCTCTGATATTTTCTGAAA
Organism: Serilophus lunatus; assembly: GCA_013399895.1. NCBI lineage: Eukaryota > Metazoa > Chordata > Aves > Passeriformes > Eurylaimidae > Serilophus > Serilophus lunatus. The sequence goes on along the minus strand of VXBA01002625.1, from coordinate 310,410 downwards.
TCTCAGTACTATAACCTCTATTAAATTTTGGTGGAAAAATAAAGGAGAGAAAGATGAATTTGTCTGTTTTATTGGAAGTCAGAATGAAACTATCTTTAGAGAGATACATTCTATTTTTATTGCCTTAGTTGTCTGGGGAAATCTCATTCCATGTTTCCTCTACTTTTCACTAAAATAAGATTTGCTAAAGAAACAGCTTTCAATGGCAGTTTTAGTGACAGAAATGTAATGTGAAAATTAAATCTCTGTGAACTGAAGGAAAATGACAGGGCCCTCAAGTGACATGGAATGGAAATGTAAGATTAGTAGCAGGATATCTAAATCACTTCCAACACCACAGCACAATTAAAACAACTCCAAAAGTCTCTGGAGTGCATTTCTATTACTGGTCTTTAGATGCTGGAGTTTGTTGATGCAGAGGAGGGAAGGAGGAAGGATCTGCTGGTAGCAGATCTGCATGGCTGCCAGATATTACTCTCTGGAAACAATGGTTGGCCATGAGCACAATGGCAGCAGATCTATGGGTTGCCTGCTATTTTATTAAATATAAAAAGGAAGAAAGTAGAAACACAGGAAACTATATTTCTATATAAATATATGATTCAAAATTAACCCTTCACAGAAAATTTTTCTAGGTTAATTAAAACTGAAAACAAACAATAGCTCATATCCTCTGTTAAAATTCTGATTTCTTCATAAACAGATTTGTATGAAGAGATCTTTTTCTTCTAATTTGTATGATAACATCATGCACTTTGAAAACTTTACTGAAGTTCTCATATCTTTTTCTTAAAAAAAGCTCTGTTATTGAATGATAAGAAGGATCACACTGAGAAAGAGACGCTGCTATTAAGATTTTTGGAATGAAAAGTAGCAGGCCTTGAAAGTGATCTTTTTAATTCATGCTGCTAAATTGAGGATTAGCCTTCATTCTTTTTCTATTTTTAATTCTTTCTTTCAGCTGCCATATATTCTAAAGAATATAAATCCAAAGTTAGAGTTAGTCTTTTTAGTAATAAAAAGAAATACTCTTTTACTGAGTTCTTCTATCCTTAGATAAAGAGTGACTCCAGTATCTCTCTCCATAAGAGAACAAGGCAGATGGACAGAGGTGAGCAATGCACACGTTTTTGTTGCAGAAATAGAGAAGTCTGAAAATATAACTGTTTAAAAGCAACACGAGACTAATGTTTCTATGAGATACATTGCTTTGTTTCACCCCAGAAGGGAGTAAAACAAAGAACGTTGATGTACACTACTCTTACACTTCACCATAAGCAGCTTGTGGATTTTGTTTCCTGTTACACAAGCATGGCAATGTCCTACTTTAATTTTGCCAGATATATATTTTTTTGTTTTTACAAATTGTTACGGGTTTGGGGTGGGGGGTGTTTTTGGGGGGAAGGGGGGAGGGAAGGGTGTTTGGATTGTTTTATGGTTCGCTTTTTCACAAAACAAGTTTTCTTGGAGACATGAAGGAAAAGCCTGTATCGAAGTGTTGGCGTCTTTGGAGCTTCTTCCCCCGCCTCTGCTCTCCGTGACCTGGGGCAGGAGCCAGGGAGCAGCGGCAGCAGGCAGAACGCTGGATTGGGAAT